>JASDQU010243205.1:154797-192397 GCA_032191745.1 Picea mariana | reverse complement strand
CAGTTGTTTTGGGAGGTTCGGGGTGCGAACCAACCTCGTTGATTAAAAATGGGAGTGGATAGTCCCGTCAAGAAAAGATGGGGTATTTTTGGAATCCCTTTGGAGGAAACTTACTTTGACCTCCACGTTTCAAGAAGAACCTATGTGAGTGATAAGTGACTTTTGTGTGTGAGTGAAAGTGTGCCAATTTTTAGTGAATTAGAGGTCACCTTTCTGTATGTGGACTTCGCTTGGTCCTTACAAGAGTTTGATTACCTAATTAACTAAGTGCCTTTGGTACAACCTTGCGTAATTCAAAAGCCCTAGGAAGCTAGCATGTGGACATGTGGGTTCATTACTATCGTTTAACTCCCTATTGTGATGTAGTCTAAAAAATCTTTGAAACTATCCTAGATTGAACATATGGGCATGTATGGGCCTGTTACAAAACCTTTAAACTCTCCTAGTGTTTTGATCTAAGAAAGTAAACTTCAAGCACTATCCTATCTTTGTAGCATGTGGGCATGTATGGGCCCATTACAATATGAAGATGTGTTTGAAAAATAAAACTAAGAGGAGTCCCACAAAGGGTTGTTGTCCTCTCCTAAAGGTTTTAAACTTTGTTAAGGGAGATGAAATCTCTTCACAATCTTTTTCTGATTCTCAAGATCACTTGGAGGCGCGATAGAAGAGCATACTAAGTGATTGTTACTCAATTTCTAGTCCCAATGGGAGTTAAATGTGATTAAAAATGATTTCCAACTTATATTATAAGTCAAAACAAGCCATCCATGTGGCAAAAAGCAAAGAAGGGAAATTGATTTTATCCTCCTAAGTGCCTATGTGTGTTTGACTAACCCCTTTATATGATGAGGGGACTAAGTGTGGTGCAATTTTAAAAAATGCTTGACATCATTTTTAAGAAGGCAAATGGCCTTCCCCACATATCAACAACTCTACAATGTGAATTTTTAAACAAATGCGTGGGTCTCAGTAGAGACAGAGGCGCATAGAGCGCATGCGCGCGAGCAGAGATAAGTTAAAAAGCGCACGCACGTAGAACAAAACCGTGAGTAAAGCGCATGGGCACACGATGCGTGTCTGTGAGCTGAAAAACCCGCGCATATGTGGTACACGACCGAGAATGAAAAATCTGAATGGATTTCTCTCAATTCTGCTCTGAATTGGATGATTGGCAGGTCGTCTTAGGCTGGTTAGTGCACCTGCAAGTTAAGCAAACTAAAAGAAGAGAAAAATAAACCCAAATGAGGTAGGAAATTGATACCTTTCCCCAGTTGAGTCGCCAATCTGTTGCGCCTCTTTCATCACCTTAGTGAGAAAATAAGAGGTTCTTGCAAGCTCAGTTGGGTCTGCTGAGCAAGATAGCTATAGAGAAAAGAGTTAGAGAAACAAAACAAAAAACTATAACTAAGAATTAGACTAATAGATGCAATAAAAATTAAAATCATGAGCATAGGGACATAGAAATAACAAGAAGAAAAAGACCCATGTCACCAATGTTTGAGGCTGATCTATTGATGAAAATAAAGCACCAAGAAGAAAGGGGACTATGAGTCCCTTCTTCCTCCAAGGGAAGGCTCTTGGACCCTCACTAGCTAGCTCTTCTTACAACAAAGAAAATGGAAAATGGTGATGAAAGAACTCTTTACAAATCCACTCAATGGTGAGATGGATTTCCCAATGTAATGGTGCCAATGTGCTTTTGTCAAGGATGGAGTCCTTAAAACAATATAGGCAGCATAACATTACTTTGATTTCCTTGAGAAAATGAGGTGCATTCGTAGCTTTTTATAGCATTTCTTTGGGCTTTTGTTTAACTGCTTTGTAATGTGAAAAGAGGCCATTTAGGGCATTCTTCAGTCTTTGACCAGCCCACCATTCGGATCCAGCCCGAATTTGTAGGTCAAATCAGCTTGGGAGCTGAACCATAAGTGGTTGGGAGGTCGACCACTTTCATAAATGCGACGTTTAGCAGGTGCATGACTTTTTGCACTAACATTCGCACATCGTGCGCCTGTGCACGATTTCTATGTTCCTGTTCCGCGCATGCGCGTGCGTGCCCAACGTCTGCAAAGCGCTCTTCAAATTTTCACTACTTTGTATAGTTTTTGACCTTTTTGAATGCTGTGATATTAATTCAGGGCCATGAATGGCTTTATTACTGTTTGATGATGCTGAGTTCTTGTAATCATGTGCGGACAAAATTTCAGTGATAACAATAGGGATAAAATGTGTGCTCTTCATTAAAGTGTCAATTACAACAAAAATCGAGTCATGCATCCTTTCCATCAGCGACAATCCAACAATGAAGTCCATCAAAATGACCTCCCATTTGGATTTTTTAATAGTGTGTGGTTGTAGTAATCTTGCTGGATGTCTATTTTCATCCTTCACTTGATGACATTCTAGACATCTCTCATGTAGTTGACTATGTCCTCCTTTATTACTTTCTAGAAGAATAAGGGTTTAAGGTCAACCCTGATCTTCATGATTCCTGGATGAGCCATGTACATAGCTCTATGAGCTTCATTTAAGATGAACCTTCTCAACTTGTCGTTAGGCGGTATGTAAATTTAGTTATTATATCTCATTAATATGTTGTTGTCCATAGTAAATCCCTCAAATTTTGATACCAACATGGTGTCTTGTCCCATAATTTTTTTAATCTCCTTATACTAGTCATCTTCGCGATGTATAGTTAGAATATTTTCACATAGATTCGTTTGAAGAGGTATCATCGAAAATATGTGTGGTCTCTGACTCAACACATTAGCCACTCTGTTCATTGTTCCTTTTATGTAGGTAATCTCAAAATCGTACTCACTAAGCAGCTCCGACCAACGCCTTTGTCATGTGTTCAAGTCACTTTGCATAAAAATGTGTTGCAAACCATAGTGTTTTGTTTTCAGCTCGAATTTTCATCCAGTGAGGTAGTGTCTCCACACTCTCAGGGCATACACAATGGCTAATAACTGCAATTCATGCATCAAGTAGTTATCCTCATGCTTTCTTAACTTCCTCGATATGTAAGCGATCAATCGACCGTCTTCCATCAAGACTTTGCCTAAGCCTTCCTTGAATGCATATGTACATACCAAGAATTCCTCGTCCATGTCAGGAAATTTTAGTATCGACATTTTCGTCAACAACTCCTTGAGCTGTCAAAATGATTCCATGCATTTCTCATTTCATACAAACTTCTTGTTCTTCTTCTGCAATTCTATAATCAGATTTTCTATCCTCGAAAAACCCTCGACGAACCTTCGATAATATCCCACTAAACCCACAAAGCTACGCACCTTTTGGATGTTCCTCGACGCATGACATTCCACAATAGCCTCAACCTTCCCTGGATCTACAACGATACCTTCGTCGGACATAACATGCCCTAAGTAATGAATCTTTGATTGATAAAAAGAGCATTTCGACAGTTTCCCATATAATTTGTTCTCTCGTAGACACTGCAGTACCAAGCACAAATGTTCGTCATGTTATTCCATCGTCTGAGAATATATCAAAATATTATCAATGAATACTTGCACAAACTTGTACAAGTATTAACGGAACACCCCATTCATCAAGCTCATGAATACCCCTGGGGATTTTTTTGGTTCAAATGGTAAAACGATAAACTTGTAATGTCCAAACCCATCTGAAAAGTGGTCTTAGGAATGTCTTCCTCCTTGATCCGTAGCTAGTGATACCCTAAGCTCAAGTCGATATTTGAAAACATCGTCGCATCCTTCATTTGATCAAGAAGATGACCTAATCTTGGCAACAGATGCTGGTTCTTGATCATTGCCTTGTTCAATTGACAATAGTCAATGTAGAGTCTCCATGACCCATTCTTATTTCGTAGGAAAATAACTAGTACGCCCCATAGTGACATAGTAGGACGTATAAGTCATAGGTCCAACAACTCCTTCAGTTGCATTTTCAACTCCTATAACTTAGGGGTTGAAATCCGATAAGGATTTCTTGCTATTGTTTTAGTCCCAAGTTTTAGGTCGATGATAAATTCCAATACCCTCTTAGGCAGTAACCCTGGTAACTCCTCTGGGAAGATGTAAATTCCAATTCCTTCCTCCATGCCCTTTTCATTCAATGCAAGGATTGCATATAGATTGCATCCATTGCGCATGCTCTTCCATAGTTGTAGGAAAGAGATGAACCTTTGGTAAACTCCTTGGTTCCTTCCTAAAATCACACGTCTATGTCCCTCATCATCAACCAAACTCAACCGTTTCATCTTACATTTGAGTACCGCCTCATGAAATTTCAACCCATCCATACCGATCACAACGTAATAAGATCCTAATATTGTGACATATAGGTTGGACTTTGTGAAAAAATCTCCTAGGTTAAGGCTACATTCTGCAACCTTTCCTCCAACCTCCTACTTGGCTCCCTAAGCTATTTCCACATAGCTAAACTCATCTTCCTCAACTTCCTTTACCTTAATTAATTTTAGCGTTGCACCAGAAATAAAACTCTTTGTATCTCATGGATATATAGAAACACTAAAGGTATGGTCAACGATCATAACTAACGTCTCAAGCATAGTAGAATTGTGCTCGGCCTAGAGGTTATTCACCGCTACATGAATCCGATGGGACTTGCCCAAATCTCCTACTAATGTGTGTTCAGTTGTCTCAGCTTCTCTAGCCCTCTCAATCGGACAGTCATGCTGGTAATGTGGCTCTCCACATGTCTAGTATCCAGTCTTCGGTCCAATACTCCTAGTCCCCAAAGTAGATGCTGATGGCCTACCAGACTGAAACCCTGGTCTGTTCTGCTGAACATGCCTAAAATGTTGTTGTTGCGATCGACATTGTTTTTGGTGTTGTGGTCCTCTGTAGGGAGTTAACTACTGAGTCACCGATCATCGTGGTTTTGTGAACGTGGATCCTCTCGGTGTGCCTTGATGCCTTAATGGATTTTTAGCCAGTGTCTGATGCTTCTACGCACCATATGTCGTTTGTCTCATCGGTCTCGCATGAGTACTACTATGAACCCCATTGATGAGATCTTCCTCAGCTATGAGGGCCTTGTGGATGACATCGTGCAATGTCTAAAGCATTAATATCCTCACCTGAACATGAATGCTGACGTTAAGGCCAAACACAAACTTGTTGACCTTAAGCTTCTCAATGTTCAAATTTGGAGCATACCTAAGAAACTCCATGAAAAGGTCCTCGTACTCGATCACCGTACAACTAACCTATCATAAGGTCTTGAACTCATTGATATGACACTCAATGAATTCCTCAAAAAGATACGTCACCCAGAACTGCTCGAACAGTTCGTATGACACGTCTTTGAAGAACATGTTCAGTTGTGGCAGGAGCGTCTTCCACCATAGAAGAGCGCTCCCCTTCAGCTGAAAGACCGCCATGTGGAACTTCATGTTGGAGGTATAGTTGTGAAGTGCAAAGCACATCGCCATATTATCGAACCATGCCTCGGCAACTACGTTGTCCGTGGCACCAAAGAACTCCAGAAACTTGACCTTCTTGAGTTCTCGGTGAATGCGACCAGTAACAACTGGGGTGTGTGATGGACCCTCAGGAGGTACTAATGCCCTAGCCTCATCTCTATCCAGACGGCTAATCAGGGCCTCTAACATCCTCTCGAAGGACCTTATCAACCCAACCACATCCCCCATAGCTAATTGTTCCTATCTGACGACTTGTTCTTCTCCTTAGGGGTTAGACCCCTTTGGCATGGATTATACTAGAGGCATTGCGCCTCCTCTCCTAGCACCATGTCATCTTCCTCCTTGACATCCTCTAACCATGATTACTTGCACGAATACAAAACAAATTAGTTAGTGACAAATTATAATCAAATGTTGATACAGAGGAAGGGGTAATGATCCCAAGTCATGCGGTTGAACCCGCTCTGATATCATATGTATAGGCACTCCATTACAATAGCCAAAGCGACACACAACATGTAATTTTTTTTGTGTGTGTGTTAGGAAATATACATCACAATTATTAACTATATCATTGACACATCTTCCAATATATTAATGAAACAATTGCAACACATTATCAATCATTCACGACATAAAGCCTACACATTATTTCCATGAACAATGATACACATATCAACGAATTAACATGATTAAATGGCATCCCAAATCATTTCATTCATACAATAAACGATGACACATATATAGTGTGAATCATAAATGTCTCAACTCATCTCATACATATAATCATAGGAATGAATTAAGATGCTACCCATCCAACCTACCCTATAAGGTTAGGACCTCCAGGACACATAAGCAACGCTCAAGCCCAGGTTCCAATTGATTTTAACCATTTAAAGTATCAGGGATGGTGATTGTTCTTAAGAACAAGGAGGTGTCTAATTCCCATAGCACAACATAAACCGCAATGCAAACTAGCTCATCAATCTCATCTAACCATCAATTATTCATCATAGTGCAAACAATATTCTACTCTACTTAATAAATCTTCAAGCAACATTCAATGTAAATGAGTAAGAGTATTTTACGTAGAGAATAATAACCCAAGGAGCATAAATAAATCTAAATCTCGTGTAACTCAACTATGCATCTTCATATTAAGGAATATCTGCTAAGAATATGTATATATCAGGAATCTAAAGGCTAAAATCATATCTATACATTTGCAAAGAACCACAAGAAGATCAATCTTCTTAAGCACTACATTAAGTTTAGATGCAACCTTTTATTATGCGTCCAAATTATAAAACTAATGAGCATCAATCATAGTATCAATTAATAAGAAGTCTATTACTCACATAACCATTTAAAAGAGCTAAGGGGTTGAATCATAGCAAGCAAGATGGAAAGATTCCAAGATTATCCTACATTTTCATTGCCAGAAACTATGAGAAGTCAACCCATGGTTAAGAATGAGATAAGATAAATTATACGCTATCTTTCATATCCATATATAAGGACAATTAAAGAATATCAAGTTTTATTAATAATAAAAATAAAGACTTGGATGTTGAATTAAAACCCAATTAAAAGAACCAAGAAAAGGGCAAACAATAATAAGTAACAAATGGAAGTCAACTACCTATGTATCCGTTTAATACTTAAGAAAAAAAGGTTTTATTAAACCATAAATAAAGAACTCACATGCTAACTTATAAATTTGTTTAAAGGTTTAGGAAGACAAATCTTAATTGACCAAAAATAATAATATTCAAAGGCTAAATCACCTATCTATAGTGAGGAACAAGAAGGACTTCTAGAATATATCCTAGCCCCTGATTTAGTGTGCAAAAAAATCCAAATTTTTTTCCAGACCTCAATCTGACCGTCCATCCGACACTTAATTTAGTCTTCCATTCGACCCTTAATTTATGAAAATTTAAATTAATTTTAGGTGTAGCAAAAACGTTTTTATTTTTATTTTAATTGTATAGTTTAGAGGAAGGGACAATAATGGTTGTGGGTTTGTCAAGAGTGGCAGAGATAGGTAAGAGGTCATTGATCATGTATATGTCCATCCAATCAACAAATTCAACTCACCCTTCTACTCTACGATGTTACCACTGTTTTAAGACGTGGGAATCAATATAAAAAATCTAATTGGAAGAACGAAAACTAGACATGAACATGTTAAATGACACCGTGATTGCAAGAGAGATGTTTTTCAAACATAACTTAATTTGACACCTGATCCAGACCTTAATCCGACCCTTGAAACATAACTAAATTTCTGACAATTCAAATTTAAACTTTAAAGCAACGAATCAATTTAGGAAGTGGTGAAACTTTAAGGAAGAGTCAGTAAATGATTGCAAAGACACTCAGGAGGTCAAGCTATATTTATAGCCCCCAACTTCATTCTCAAATTATAATGCTTCGAAATTAAAATTTCAGAAAAAAGAAGAAGTAAACCTAACATAATCGCTCAATTAAATTATGAAGTTGTTTTCTAAAAGTTAGCAAGGGAAATACACAACTACAGAGTTGAAAACCATGACAGAAAGACTAAAGAAAAATTTCAGAATCTTCTACAAGTTTGGGCGACATAAATCCCCAATTTTGTTTTCCAGAATATTTTCAACCAAAACTTAAAATTTAATCAATCAAGTGGAAACTGCTCGTAAGACCCTATGGGACAATAAAACAAAATTACAATACACTTGCAATGAGCCAACAAATATTAGTTCCAGAACTGATAACTCTGTCACAAAATTAATTTAGGCCTTTCAATAATTTAAGCAGGGACCCAAAATAGATCCTAGCAAGAATATAATTTGTCAACGATTAGACCAAATTTGTGTTTTGTATGTGCCCATGATTTTTTACAAGGCACATGAATTTTTCATTCAGAAATGCAAAAGGTTGAAGCATACCAAAATCTCCCTGAATTCTTAATAAGGAAATAAGCCAAAGATAACACATAAATTAATTCATCTCCCCTTTATTAATTGCTTGATTAAATTTTTTTAATCCTCAATCCTACTTAGACCTAGGCTTTAATTTCAACTAGGTTTAGAAATTTTTCTAAAGAAAAAATTATAATTAATATAATTTACTCATACAACATTTATTTTGAGGTTGCTCATGTCAAAGTAAAGCATTTTTTTCTAGGCATCTAGGTTCATTGACTCACTAGCTTTAAAAATTGCGATGTTCCCTTTAGGATGCACTATGTGCTTCAAGGGTGCCACTCACCTTTATTGATGTTTCATTTATGCGACATTCCCTTCAAGATGCACTACGTACTCCGAGGGTGCCACTCGTCTTCTGACTGATTTTCATAGACGTCCAACCCTTAGAGTCAATACTCCATCTCGCAACCTTGTGGGAGACTAAGGGCCTCTAAGGAATAAGGACCTTGCCTTATTGTATGCCTCTCAGTTTGCCCTCACAAGATCGTGGATCTCTCGAAATAGGTAACCATTAACCTACAATTCAAGCCACGACGAGAGTGCTAGTAGGTTGTGGCAGGGATGTTGCCACACCTCTCCCTCAATATCTCTGGTTGTTGTGCATGGCCCTTTTACTCCTAATGTGAGTCTAATTAGCAAACAATTGTCAGCCTGCATCCATCAACGAAACATGTCAACAATCCATAAAACACATGATAATATACCCGATCATAGGTCACATATGCAAAAACAAAAACACCCAAACCATATACTCTCCACTCCCTGACTCGATCCGGAGTCCAAGGAGTTCCATCGATGCCATCGACATCCTCAATCTATCAAGAGTCCTGCACACTCAGGAGAAACCATTCAATAGCATATGTCTATACATAAATAACATAACATAACATCATAATCCACAATCTCATCATCATAATACATAAGCGAAGCAGACAATCATATAATGAATTGGATCACTTGCACACAAGTGTCCTAAAAAAATAAGTCACATCAGGTGCGTGCAAGAGAGGGATGTTCATATTGAAGACTACATCCATGGAATAATGCACATCTTGTTATTCAGGGAGAATCAAGTTATGGTCAGCTTACAATCATATTGGCTCCCAAGGAGCAACTGTTATGAAAGTGAGTTTTGAACCTGGGCGTGGGGAATACAAACAATTCTTCCCAACCAATCGGTCTACACTTACTTTGTCCCCATAGATCAACAAACTGATGGCCCATAGGTGTGTACATGCTGCATGAATCTCAACATCCAGGCTTTGAGATTTGGGGTTTAGTCTTCAAAGTTTAGGCATCCGCCTGCACTGTACAAAGTTGCATCATGTGAGTTTGGTCGAGAGGGATACGAGTTTTTTTTGTAGCACGTGTGTTTCCCAAAGAACCACTATGGACGCAATAATAACATAATAAATGAATACACAAAAGAAAAAAATGAAAGAATGCATACAACATAAAATAGGAGAAAATCATGCTTTCATGTAGCTTAACTAAATTAGGAATTTTTTGAATATGCAAACTTTTTTTTGAATATGCAAACTCAAAATAAGGAAGTGGATAACTTCCAACTTCAATTAGTGGAGTCTCACAGTTATTTAAATTAGTGAAGACTAGTTTATTTTATGAACCTTTCATATATTTGTGTACAGTTTTCAAATTGTGTTTACACAAAAATAAATAGATATATTCAAATACTAAATGTTTCAAATTTCAATGTAATTATGTTTTTCTAAACTCAACCAAATAGAATAATAAATATATGTTATTAATTTAACAATAAAAAAACATAAACTTGATGATAATTCAAAAAAAATAATAAATATATGTTATTAATTTAACAATAAAAAGAACATAAAAATTGATGCTAATTTTCAAAAATAACAATAAACAAATAAAAAAAAGATGATCACAATGTTTTTTTATCACAAATATTCTCCAAAAATTTAGACTACAAAAGCTTAAACACCATGATTTATACACAACTAGGGAAAAGAATCTATGATAAAACATAGATAACGCTTCTTATCATATAGCAAATATACTATGTTCTAATATGAATCACACAATTTCTTTTTTATTTTGTAAAAGGGAAGCACATTTTATTTTATGAATATAAAAATTAGCAGATTAGAATAAAGTTTAACAATTCTAATATTAAAAATATTATATACGTACATATATTAGGATACTAGTTTTGTGTTTTGTCTTATGAGGGAATTTGCTTTTACCTTGACCATAAAGTATAGTGAAATTAAGTAAAATCTACTTACTATATATGTTTTATAAAATTACTTCAGAAAGAACAGACTAATCACGGATTTAGTGCAATTAAGCACACTCACTGTTTATGTAATTTCAGAACTTTTGCAAGTTATGCAGAACCATTCTTAGAAAGTTTTCGAATAAGTTGCTTGCTTGAACCCATTAGTTGTAATGTATTTTGAAGATGAAAAATTGATTTCAACTTTCACCTTAACACGCTGGACAGAAGGAGGATCTTATAAATAATAAAAGAAGTTTAAACCCACTTTTAAATAAGAACTTAAGAGGATTCTAACATTTTAAGCAACAATAATATACAGGGCATGCTATTTCACCCAGATAAACCAAAAAAAAATTATAAAAAAATTACTTTTATTATTGATAATTAAATAACTTTTTAATTTGATCACTTTTTTTCCATTGTGATTTATTTTGAAAACTACATCCATAAAATAATGAAATCAAGATATGACCCCCTTACAATCATATTATCTCAGAAAAAACAAATGTCATCAAAACCAGATTTAAACCAAACTATGAGGAATATAACAAATGTCATCAAAACGAGATTTAAACCAAACTATGAGGAATATAGACAATTCCTCCCAACCAACCGGTCTACACTTCCTTAACTTCAATCTGATTACTCTGTCCCACTGATGACCCACTGGTGTGGACATGCTGCGTGAGTCTCAACGTTCAGTGCTTCGGGATTCAGTCTTCACGCTTTAGGCGTCAGCCTGCACTGTACAGAATTGCATGATCTGAGTTTGGTCGGGAGGAAGACAAGCTTTTTGTAGCGAGGGTGCTGCCCAAAGAACCACTATGGGCGCAGTCTGTGTTTATCTTGGAGTTTCAGCAATGTGGGCGTATTCTGTGTTTATCTTGGAATCAGAGTCTCGTCTCAGAGTTTTAGCAGTTATCTCAGAGTCTCAGAGTCTCAATCTTTTAATTGCAGCTTAGTCTATGCTTAACTCAGTCTCTAGAAATCTCTATGAACCAGATTGACAGCTTATTTTATTTTCTGTGATTTGAAATTGCTTTTAAGCTTTTATATATATATATAAAGAATTAAGTAAACATTTCTTCATTCATTTGTCTTGATTTTGGGTGGAGTTTCAATTTAAAAAGTTGGATCTTTCAAAACTTTTTATTAAGTATTTATTCAATTATCAAAAAATTCAAATTCAACTAGTGCCATGCATGATTGCTAATAAAATGAAGTTTCTACTCAAAAATTGAACGTTTCAAAACTTCTCACAAAATATTTATCCAACTATTAAAAAAAAATCAAATTTAACCACTTACGATAAAAGTACCTTCTTTGTTGCTGGATTGTGGTGTTTGTCTGTCAAGCTGGCTTCAGTAAGCTGGCTGGTTTCAGTCTGGCTGTCAGGCTTGTTTGACCGGCTGGTCCAGAAAGCAGAGAACTAGTTAATTCTTCCAGCTTGCTCCTTCATCAAAGGCCCGGACCGCGAGGAGCCATAAGCTAGTGATGGTTCTGGTCTGGTTCCGTAACAGCATCAACCTGACAAATTGCTAAGGTCGGACGGCTCGCTGAGTACTGGGGCACACCTGCCAGGTTTATGGTTGGCATGCTGCGTATCATTGAGTAGGTTAACGGGTGAGCAATTTTTTCCAGCCGACGCCAATTGGATTTCATATTAGAGTAAGTTTTGAGGACTAATATTCTTTCCTGAGTTTCATTTTTCATGTAAAAAAATGGGTTTTAATTAGGTTAAATTTTCAGAGATAGTTTGAATTTCATATGGATCAAAGTTCCATATATTTCAAAACTTTACTCATGGATTTTGTTCCAGTTTAAATCAACCCAAATACTCAGAAAATCAATCAAAATTTTAGATTAACAGAAAATTTAAAAACAACCACCAAAATACCTACAAGAAAAGTAAAGTAACTATGAAAGAAAAGATTGCCATAGTGAACCCACTCCCCATATTAAACACATAATCATTCTATTGTGCTGTACAAATGAGCTCTTGTAAAACGCATACCATGCATGATTGGGAAGATAGAAGTTCTTATATTTACAACTAATACGATGACTTAAACCTTAGTTTTATTTAATTATATTGTCTTTCTAATTACAGTATTACATATAAAATAAATTAAAAGCTTCAATATGGCCACGGATGTTTTAATGACTATGTGTCAAAGCACATTCACTCTCAATCCTGCAACATTCGATGCATGACCATGCATGTACAACATTCAAAACTAAAGTTCCTTCAAATGCACACTACTACTCATATAAAGATTTTCGAGGTTTTATCCTTAAGTTGGTCAAGCTTTATGCTTAAACATGCAGTTTGTGGTTTTCATAGAATCAATCTAACCTTAGTTTTCGTTTTGGTAATTTAAATTGATATAGTATAAATTGTTGTAATTGGAAGTGCGGAAAACAAAAACACACAGAATATGTTGGGTTATGTTTTGCAAGGAGGGGTATCAGTTGTTTTATTATTCAAATCAGGGAGATTACAACAGCTCACTCACTCTCTCGCTCATCTGCCTCTATGGGCTTACACAAATTTGTATTCATTTACACAGTTACAAAAGAACTGACTATTGAAAGCGCTTCTCTAATTTTGTCTCATTAGTTACAACCAATCACTAATTTATAGGATCTAGAATCCTAAACACAGAAATTCATTGTCACCGTTTAACAATCTCCACCTTGACAACAATTAACCTCATACCTTGATACCTTTTGTTCATCACCTTTTCTATAAGCCAAGAGAAGCCAAGCACCATCGCAACTTCTCTAACAGTACTGGTTTTGTGAACATGTCTGTGCAATTCTCTTTTGTATGCAGTTTCTCAAGAGAGACCCCACGTTTATCGATGACTTGTCTTACAAAATGGTACTTGATAGGTATATGTTTTGTTTTACTGTGCTAGGATGGATTATTAGCCAAGTGAATAGCACTTTGACTATCACAAAGTAACTTTACTTTGTCCTGCATCCTTCCAAACTTACCAAACAAACCTTTCAATGAAAATGCCTCTTTGCAAGCATGTGCAACAGCTACGTATTCTGCTTTTGTAGTGGATAAAGAGACAATGTTCTCTAGCTTTGACATCCAACTAAGAGCTCCACTTGCAAGAGTAAATACATACCCTGAAGTCGACCTTCTCTTGTCCAAATCACCTGTAAAATTAGAATCAACATATCCATAGACTGATTCACAACCACTGTTATAGGTGATACAATAATCACTTGTGCCCCTTAGATACTAAAGCACCCATTTCACTGCTATCCAGTGCTCTTTACCTGGATTTTCCATATACCTACTGACAACCCCAACTGCATGTGAAACCTCTGGCCTTATACTAACCATCGCATACATTAAACTTCCTACTACATTAGCATATGGTATTCGAGACATATATTCCTTTTCTTCTTTTGTACTAGAACATAAACTTGAAGAAAGTTTAAAATGTGAAGCCAAAGGGGCTGAAATTGGTTTCACATCGTTCATACAAAACCTCAAAAGTATCTTCTCGACATACTTCTATTGTGACAACTAAAGCTTACCATTCCTCCTGTCTCTGAATATCCCCATGCCAAAAATCTGCCTTGCTGCTCCTAGATCTTTCATATCGAACATCCTAGCCATCTGAGCCTTTAACTTGTTGATCTCAGTTATGATTTTTCTTTCTAAAATCATATCATCAACATACAATACTAAGATAATGAATATGCCATTATTCGATTTCTTAAAGTAGACACAATGATCATACTCACTCCTTGTATAATTTTGGCTCACCATGAAAGAGTCAAATTTCTTATACCATTGTCTAGGTGACTGCCTCAGACCATACAATGATTTCTTGAGCCTGCAAACATATTTCTTGTTGCGATTTTGAACGAACCCTTCAGGTTGTTCCATGTAGATCTCCTCATCCAAATCTCCATATAAGAAACATGTCTTAACATCTAGTTGCTCCAACTCCAAATCAAGCAATGCAACTAATGCTCACACAATTCGAATTGAAATAGTATTTAAAACTAGTGAAAAAATCTCATGAAAGTCAATACCTTCTTTCTGAGAATATCCTTTCGCAACCAACCTTGCCTTGTACCTTTCCACCTTATCATCAACACCCTTCTTCAACTTGTAGACCCACTTGCAACCTACAATTTTCCTGTCTCTTGGAAGTTCTACCAGGTCCCATGTTGCATTTCTCTCTAATGCCTTCATTTCATCCTTCATCACTTCTGTCCATTTATCACTGTCAGAACCCTTCACAACTTCTTGATAGCATGAAGTTTCATCATCATTAGTACTTAAAGAAACTGACAAAAAAAAATCATCATACCTTCTTGGAGGAACTCTGACCCGCGTATATCTCCTTAGGGAAGTTTGTGGTTCATCCACAATCTATTGAATGCCATCATCATCCATGTTTTCCTTTGTAGGAACCTCTTCATGGACATCTTCATAAGCCTGTTCATGTTCACTTTCATCTGTAGTTAAACGAGTTTCAAACTGAATCTGTTGATACTTAGGTACTTCTTCCTATTTCATTTGAACATCTACATCTGATTTGATGAGAGATGATTCATCAAATATTAAATCTTTGTTAATGGTGTTCTTGTGGGTAGTAGGATCCCACAACCTGTACCCCTTAATACCATCACCATATCTAACAAATATAAGCCTTTTTTATTTTGGATCTAGTTAGAACGTTGATGTTTTGGAATTAGAGCATAGGATTCACAACCAAAAACTTTAAGATTAGAACAATTACAAGGATGACCTCTCCATACCTGTTCTAGAATTGTGCACTCTATTGATGTTTATGGTGATTGATTCACCAGATAACAAGTTGTAGTTATTAGTTCTGCCCATAGTTCATGCTGCAAATTGGCATTACTAAGCATACTCCTTGCTCTCTCTAGAAGAGTCATGTTCACGCGTTCAACAAATCCATTTTGTTGAGGAGTATAGGCAGTATTTTTATGCCTATCAATCCCAAACTCCTTGCAACAATTATCGAATTCCATTAATGTAAATTCACCACCATTATCAGTTCTTAAATATTTAATGGATCTACTAGTGCTCTTTTCCACTAAAGCTCTAAACTGCTTGAAAACTGTAAATACATCAACCTTAATTTTCATCATATAAATCCACACCTTCCTAGAGAAATCATATATAAAAGCAATAAAGTATGATGATCCTCCATATGAAATAGTAGGGTATGGTCCCCAAACATCAGAATGGATATAGTCAAGGATTCCTTTACTGGTGTGTCTTTCGATTTTAAATTTATGCTTATTATGTTTTCCATAAATACAATGCTTGCAAAAATCTAACTTTAAAGACTTTAGACTAGGAAGTAACTTGCAATCAGATAATACCTCCAATCCTTGTTCGCTCATATGGCCCAACCATTGATGCCACAATCAAACAAAATCACTGTCTTTCTTAGATACCATAGTCACATGAACTGACTCAGTTCTTTCTTATAACGGGAACAGGTTACCAACCTTCTTCACTTTCATAATGAGTAGGATTCCTTTGTAGACTTTCATAACTCCACCTTGAACAATACTCTTATATCCTCCAGTGTCTAAGACTCCCAAATAAATTAGGTTTTTCCGAAGATTAGGTACATGTTTCACATCAGTTAGTATTTTAACAGTTCCATCAAACATCTTAATTCAAATGTTACCAATTCCCACAACTTTACATGAGATATCATTTCCCATGTAAAATATTCCATCATCTATAGACAGATAAGTAATAAACCAGTGTCTATGAAGACACATGTGATTTGAAGCACGGGAATCTAATAACCAGTAATGATCATGATGTGAACCAATACTAATTGATAAAACTTCATCAGTCATACCTGAACCTGTTTTGGTTGCATTTTTTTCCTTCATCTCTTTGGAGGCTTGTTGTCGCTTCCAACAATCCTTCTTCAGGTGTCCAGATTTGCCACAAAATCAACACTTAAGCTTGTTCTTTTTTCCATTCGAATTTGATCAAGATAAATCCCTTTGAATGTGTCCTCTTTCTTTAGGTCTGCCTCTGATCACCATAGCCTCAGATGTAGAGGTTTCTGAATTGAATTTCTTCCTTGTTTTCTTATACAGTAAAGCACCAACAATATCGTCAAAGTCAATAGTTTTTGTTGAACTGAAACTAATAGAGGTAAGAAAATGATCCCATGATGTGGGAAAAGAACACAATAATGTAATTTCCTTATCTTCAGATTCGAATTTCAGTCCCGTATTATCCAACTGGACTAAAAGAGTATTAAAAGTATTTAAATGATCAACTATCTTTGTACCTTCCTTCATGCACAAACTGTACAATTTTCTTTTTAGGAAGACATGTTCATCAAGAATTTCGTCATGTATAGGCTTTCCAACTTTGTCCACAAGCTGACTATTGTCTTCTTCAAGACAATATTGAACAAAACGTTGTCGACCAAACACATGCATATGACACTCAGTGCTCTCACATCCATCTTATCATCTGTTATGGTTGTAGGTTGCTTTGATTTTCCCAAAAGTGCCTTCACCATGCTTTGTCGCATGAGCATATCGTTCATCTTAACCTTCCCGATATCGAAATTGTTCTTGCCATTAAACCTCTCAATTTCAAGCTTAACAATCTGCATCTTTACCATTAAAGGAAATATTCCAAAAAATACCACTACTTGTAATAACCAAGGCCCTTTAAAAAATATGTGCAAGAATGATTGATAAAAAAGTTAAATTAAAAAACATTTTAATAATATATAAAAAAGGCCACCTAAAATATATTATATAAGGCATCCATCCACGTGAATTTATGTTTTTGATATAATATCATATAATATAAATTAACCTTTTCATAAATCCTCCACCCGTACAAATTTAATACCTTAAACTTTTCAAAAAAGAGAGCATACCATAAATTCGTTTCACTCCATAAGAAACATGCGAGTTAATTTAAGGAGACCGTGGATTTTGATTTTAAAAGGAGTCTCCGAACCTATCGCTACCACTGGAGTGTGGTCGCCACACCTCTCGCTATGAGAGCCCTGCGACGTGCTTCAAAGGGTCGTCGTACCTCTCGGTGCAGCTGGAGTGCGATTATCTTAAGGAGTCTATATGCACTGTACCTTATAGTTGGACTGCAACGATTTGAAATGTTTTTCGCAAGGGTAAGGTCTGGTAATAAATTGTCACGTCACAGCCTTCGAGAGGAGGGACCTGCGACAATGTAGAAATTGACGTAGACAGATGCTGTTGCTACTTCAAAATTTGAGCTCTTCTCCTCCAACTAGTTCTGATACCACTTGTTGTAATTGTAAATGTGGAAAACAAAATCACACAAAATATAAAAGATACAGATTTTACGTGGTTCACTTAAACGTTGGGCTATGTCCTTCAAGCAGAGATATTAGTTATCTTATTATTCAAATCAAGAATATTACAGCAGCTCACTCACTCTCACGCTCATGTGCCTCTACGGGCTTACAGAAATTTATATTCATTTACACAGTTACAAAAGAATTGACTATTGAAAACGCTTCTCTAATTTTGTCTCATTAATTACAACCAATCACTAATTTATAAGATCTAGAATCCTAAACATGGAAATTCGTTGTCACCGTTTAACATAAATTACCCATGCATTTGAATCTTTGATACAAATCCAATTTAAATTTGTTTATTTTGTATTGTAAAATGTATCATAAATTATTTTAAGGTATGATTGATTCACTTTATTAAATAAATAAATTAGACAAGGATTAACTACTTTGTAATTATCAACTCACAAATATCATTTATACTCAAGTAGAAACCATTTTTACATTTTTACAATTGTCATATCATTGCTTAGAATAGAGAGCCATGGCTCATTATTTCACATATGGAAAAAATTCATCCTACTAAAATGTGTCTGTTTGTAGGCTACTCCTCATGTTCTTGTCTACTAGATAATGTGTCTAACCCTCGAAGCCTTTGTCTCATCTTCTCATTCTCTAAGTTTAAAAAAATTCTATCAACTATTGGATCTTTAACAACATCTTCACCAAAACAAATTCATGGTTAGTGAGAAGCATGGTCACAACATTGACATAGTGTTCTTTGTAAGTTGTCAGATATGTTCCAAATATTGGTTCATGTACTATGAATTTTTTTACAATGCAATAGAATCCATGTTTTCATCATTTGTCTATAACCCCCTTTCATTCCAATCAAAAATTATTGAACCCTTGTTCAACATTGGTTTCAAAAACACCATATCATTCTTGAGATTGTCCAACTTTCATATAAACAAGGGAAACCAATTCATCATAATAGTTATTTGTTACTCGATTTTGGAAAATTCCTATTTGACCTTTTATGTTGATGCACTTAAGTGACTTTCTCTTCACCTTCATTGCCACCAATCAACCATTGCTCATATTCTTCGTGCACAAAACCAACTTTTGATTTCCTCTTACCACTTGGAAATTCCATCATTTTCACTCTTCACATGAGCTTTGATACCACCAATAAGGAAAATTTTCCGAGTTAACAAAATTTTATGTTTTTGGCCCAAAGTACTTTTAATGTTGATAGGTTGTCACAATTGGAGACACTCAACAATGACACACAGCTCCAAACTATTCCTACATACAACCAACACCCACTTTATTTTCCAAGTTACAATTATGCAAAATAATTTATCTTAAACAATATTACAACACAATGTTTTATTGTTTCAATTTTTAATGATTTTTTATCAACAAAGAAGGGACATAAAAAAAACCATAATAAACTAGTAATCAACATAATATTCCTATGGAAAACCCATATAGTGAACAACTTATTAAGAAAAATGTCCAAGTACAATACACTAGTCCAATAAAAATGTCAGGCTCCATTGAAAATGCACCTGATACAAAACCTTAATCCAATTGATCAATGATTTGTAAAGAATCCATCTACACCAACAATGAACCCACCAATGTGCCCAACTTTGTCCATATAAACCCCCATAATCATTGAAACTTGAATTTCAAATCCTCAATCCAATCCATCTAGAGACCAACTTTAGCAAAATATATCCATAAATAAACACATTATCTAAAAATGTATATGCCTAATCCCTTTACTTTATCGATGCCAAAATGAATTGGAAACTATGTTACTAGCTCCTTCATCATTTCAAATGAAGTGCCAATTGCCTATTTATATGTGTGGGCCACTTATCAACTCTTTGGTTTGAGCTCAAGTTTTCCCCAAAATGTGTAATACGCAAGTTTCCTTTGACTCTTATTGCCAAAGATCGGGGCCACAATCCTCCATTTTCCTTGGGCACTTTGTCTAAACACCAAACACTTTGATCCATGTTCTCTACTTCTTGAAGAACTATTTTTTGTTTGTTTGTTGACTTAACAACATACATGCACTAGCCATCAATCTTGTTTTACATTATTACCCTTCCTTAATTTGTTGGAAATAAGCTAACTCATGACTTGTCATGAATCGAGTCAATTCCATGAAGCCACTCCTCAAGTCCTCACAAAATGATCAATTTCTAGTCTAACCTATCCAACATGTCCAACCTACACCCCCTTCATGAAAACCAAAAGTGTGTTTTGGATATGTTGACAAGTGTTTTGGTTTTGCATGACACCAAGTGTGACATCTTGGTTCCAACTTTGTTCAATAGTATAGGGTCGTGACATTAGGAATTGGGGTGATGAAGATATAAAGTGCATTCCACTTCTAACAATTTAAGAATTTGGGTGACAAGGACAAAGAAAAGTAGCCCTTCTTAAGATTTAAGCATTTGAGTGAAGAGGTAGAGGAGCACCTACTCTTTGTCACAATTTAGACATTTGAAATGAGCACCTACTCTTTGTCACAATTTATATATTTCAGTAGAGCACCTACTCTTTGTAACAATTTAGACATTTGAGTGGAGTACCTACTCTTTCTCACAATTTATACATTTGAGTGATGAGAAGATCACTTCCCCTATTTTAATTTAGAAATTAGGAATTCGAGTGATGATAAGGACCATCTTCCTTTTCTCACAATTTATGCATTTAGGTAACCAGAAAAAGAACACCTACATGTCTCACAATAATCGCATTTGAGTGGCGAGGAGTACTTATCCTTTCTCACAATTTTAGCAATAAAAGGATGAAGAGAACTAGCACTCGACCTTTCATATAATTTAGAAATTTTAGTGATAAGGGAAATTAACACCCACCATTTTTTGCAATTTAAGAATTTGAGTGACCAAGAGAAGGGACACCCACCCTTTCTTACCTATGATGAATCTACAATATTGAATGTATATTATACTACTAGATTGATTTTGGTATTAAGGTAACTGTCATCTAAAACTCTTAGAGATATAGATATTACTATCAAATGATTGAAAAATTTATGGAGTGCCATGCGAACCGAGTATGAGAAGCAAACTTATATTCATTGTGGGTTCGACGATTATGACTCTTGGAGTTTTGTGAAATCATGAGGTTTCCTGTGCATTGAGTGCGACTTTCCATTAAATATAAAATCATCGACATATACAATATAGTTAAGTTTATTATTAATAAAGATCACAATCAAGGTTTTGAAATTTATAATTAAAAAAAGGGTTATGTTGGTTTTGAAATTTATTATATATAACAAAAAATAACAAGATCATTATTGGTTCACAATCATAGTTGCACGGAAACGTTCTTGACATTTCCAACATTTTTGAAATTGGTTTTCAAAGTTCCGGGATCTTGGGAACTGGTTGGGAATGTCCCCAATTGGGGGAAGTCTTTTGGGAACTTGGGAGTTTTTTGGGAGCTTCAACATCAAGGAAATGGGAGGTTGGGAACCATAAATTAGAATTATATTAAATTCAAATGTAAATATGTTTATTCCATTATTACAAATACATAATTTCTTACAAATATTTTCATTATATTTATTCAATATATCACTATAAAACTAAGACTAAACTACATTTAAATATTATTTCAAAAATTATCTAAGTAAAAGAACTTAATAATAGTCACTTTATAGTTGTGGATATGAAAAACATTTAATGCATGTATGTTTTTTTTCAAGTCCAAACTAAACATGGAAGTAGAATAAATTAATACTCTACCCTATCCACGACATGCATTTTCTCCACTCTATCTTTTCTTGTATTTTCATATTACAAGATTAGTACTATTTTGTTGTAAAGTTTAATTTCAAAAATATGTTAAAATTGTATATATGTATTTTCAATTTTGCTTCTCATTTTTAATGGAATATTTATGGATATTAAAGTTTATGTATTGTGTTAAATATATTCATATAATTATTAGCACAAATTAAATTAGTAATTTCAATATTGTAGTTGTTGCAACAAGAGAAACATTGTGGTCCACTGACCTTCAACTTTATTGAAATAAGATTTAAAATGTATCAATATATATATACATTGTAATCAAAAGTATCATTGCAATCCAAAATATTTTTTATATTTTTTTATTATATATTATTGCCCTTCCCAACTTCAGGTTTCCTGGAAATTTGAGGAAAACTTCTACTAGTGACTCGAAAGTAATTTTGCAAAGAAACGATAAAATCAAAAAGCCTATATGCCAAAGTTACCATTAGAAGAGACATAGATAATATATGTGTAATATTTAAGCTTCTAGTTAAATGAATATGTTCAAAACAAATAAACTAAAGATGCCTATTAAGATTTAATTGAAAATTTTTCATCTTCAATAAATTGAAAATTGTTCACAAAGAACGTGAGCATTTTAATGGTACAACATAAAAGAGTGGTCAAGCTAATGAATCTATAAATTATAAGAGTAGTAAATTTTATTTGTTATTTAGAAAAAAATATTGCATAGTTGAGGCATTTGTGGTTGGTTATTTGTTTGTCACTAAATTTGTATATCGATACAATTTTTTTTAATAAACATACATTTAATTACAATTATAATTATAGATGGTTTGACTGTTAAATTTTTAGATTATCTGATGCAGGAGCATCGCTAGCACATCAAGCGAGCCAGCGTGGAGCGTGAGACAACTGGATAAGCCAGCGTGAATTTTGAAAATGCCTTGGAAACTGTTGCACAAATCTTAAATGAGTCATTTAAGAGGAGGCGCCTTTGTATATTGTGATGGACCTTGAGCGGATAGCTCTCGTCCTTAGGTATATAGTCGGCATTTAATAGATTTAATGCTGGTAGATAGAAATTTAATTTTAGATTTGATAGCTTTAGAGTCCGAGAGGGAAAACAGATATAGACACCCTCCTTTGTACATTGTAACATTAGCAGGAGCAAGAAGAGAGGAGCATGCAAAGAGTTGTGTAGGAAGAACACCCATGTACAAGCATTTGAATTAATAGAAGAGATTTGATTCAAATTCATGGTTTGTATTGATTCTCTATGTGTTGATGTTGATATGCTCATGAATATTTATTTCCTGTCATACATTTTCTTTTATATGCTGTGTATGTGATTTCATGGTGGAATTGAAGTCTGAAAAGGGATGTGAATGAGTTTCAATTGTTTCTCTAAGTGAGCCAGAGATTCCTGCAAGGAGTGTAGTTGAATTGTCCGCAACGAGTGCATTGATAGAAGGGGTCAATTAGAGATAACTTTTGTTGCCATTCATCTCAGGAGTGCAGTGGCACCATGCCGTGCAAGGTGTGTGGAGGCCAAGGGAAAGCTTCAGGGTTGAGAACTTGAGTAAAGCATTGGAATACTACTACTGTAGGCGTGCGCAGAGTTGAGTGCCTTCAACCCTTAAGCGTTGTTGAAGATTTGCCACAAGGAGTGCGTGAAAGGTTTCTTTCTGAAGACCAGAGCTGTGGAAAAGCTCAGGAGGAATAGGTCTTTGAATTCACCGAAGGGGAAGTGCAGGGAAGATGCTATTGGAAGTCCGGAGGAGCGCCGCAAGATTGGCAAGCAAGTGAAAGAGTCCTGTGGAGAGACACTCCTTACTTTTGCAGAATTAGTTAAGGAAGAGAGGACGGTCAAAATCCTCTGGGAGATTTCACAAAATTCTGAGGAACGTTGAATTTCGTGGAGGTGCAGGGAAGTTATCGGCACAGGTGTGGAAAGTGAACAAGCCCAGGAGGGGTATAACAGTCAATCCATGCCATAGAAGCCGTCGGATATGCTTGTGACATCGCATATCGGCAAATCGTAAGTCAAAGCACCAAGTTGTTGCAACAGGAATTGCGATATCGTGATCCACGATATCCCGATAGACTCAGAACCATCCATCATGTGGGACACGTGTCAGGGGATACCGAGGAGTCGAGGATCGGAGAATCAGAGTTTCCGAAGGTAAGAAACTCTTACATGTTGGAATCGCGAAACGCAATATCCCGACAGAAGGGTCGTGTGGGCCACAGTCAGGGTTAGTGGAGGATAGGTGGCATACTATATCGGGGATAGGGAAAAGGTGAGTCCCAAATTATTTGGTATCAGGATTCGCAATCCCACGAATTCTGAAATCCCGAGAGGGGTGATGGGAGGTGGAAAGGTCAACCCGCACGTGCTCGTCGGAGACTCGACGCATCGGGTATCGGGATTCGGAAATTCAAGGTGCATGACATCGCGAGTTACGAAATCCCGATAGAGCAAAAGTCCCGATAGGTGTGGGAATAAGTCAACGTTGACTCGCATCGGATTTCGGGGAATTGTAAGGCACAAAGCACACGACCACAGAATTCGCAAAATCGTGAATTATGATTTCCCGACCGTTGAGTGTGATCAGTTGAAGAGTTACTGTGGGTAAGGAAAATTCCCAATAAGGAATCAGTGGAACCTTTTGGTTCTTCGGGTCATGAACGAAAGAAGGTCCTGAGGAGGTGGATGTGCTCCAAGGAGTGCGGCTGCGTACGTCAGAGTGGTATCAGAGTCGGAATATTTCTTTTCTTTCTGTAGGAAAGAAGGAGGAGAAATTCACCATGCCGCCCAGAAGAGAGAGAAAGTCACCTAATCCATAGGACCGGGAGGTACGGAGAAGAGGCAAGCCGATAGAAAATCCAAAAATGGAGAGATAGATGCGTGATCTCCGAGCGAGACTCAAGGAAATGGAGACAGCATAAAGACACATAGCTAGTGCAGGGGATCTAATTGATTTCGATAGCGAGATAAAAGATGAATGTGAGGAGGAAGTTGCAGCCGAGGATGCAACGAATGAACGTCTAATTAAAGCTATCACCAGAATGGGTGCAAAGACGAAGATGGACATTCCAGTTTATGAGGGAAATCTGGATGTAGAAGAGCTACTAGATTGGATTAGAGCTCTTGACACCTACTTCGATTATGAGGATATCGAAGAGGATAAGAAGGTCAGACATGCTGCCACGCGCTTGAAAGGACATGCAGCATTGTGGTGGGACGAGCTACAAGCCGACAGATGCTGCAAGGGCAAGCAGAAGATCAAGAGTTGGGATCTAATGATCGTGAAGATGAAAGTGAAGTTCATCCCAAGAGACTACCAATTTACTCTGTTCAGGAGGATGCAGAACCTGAGACAGAAACAGATGACAATGAAAGAATACACTAAGGAATTCTATCGACTGAACATTAGACCAGGTCATCGGGAGAGCGATGATGAGAAGGTTTCCAGATATCTGAATGGTTTGAGATATGACATTCAGGATGAATTAAGCATGGTTACCATCAGGACGATAGAGGATGCTTATCAGATGGCTTTGAAAGCAGAAGAGAAGCTGAGCCGTAAGCAAGGTCAGAGAGGGCGAGGCAGGAGTCAGCCCCAAGGCAAATCGGTTGTCTAGGACAAGTACCAGAAGCCCAAGGAGGAGTGGAAGAAACCTCATGGTAAGGTTGAAAGAGGTGGAACCTCACAAAGAGGACCATACATTGAACAGAAAGGGCAGCATACAGAGCAGAGTGGAGGATATGCTGACGCAAACACTTTTCCTCGTACTAGAGGTAGAGGAAGAGGCCGATGTGGAGTTATTACATGCTTCACTTGTGGAAAAAATGGTCACAAGTCATTCGAGTGTTCAGAGAAAAAGAAGGACAGTGGAGAAGCTCACATCACAGAAGCGCAGAAGTGGGATGTTGAGGCTGAAGACACAGAAATTGGAAGGCCATTGATGATGCGTAAAGTTCTCTTAACACTCAGAAAGGAGGTGGAGGACTCATCTCAAAGGAGAAGACTTTTCAGAACAACTTGCAAGACCAAAGATAGGGTGTGCAAGGTAATTGTTGACAGTGGTAGCATGGATAATCTCATTTCAACCGAGATGGTAGAGAAGCTAGAGCTGGAAACGACTGATCATCCGAGCCCATACAAAGTTTCGTGGCTACAAAAAGGACACCGGGTAACTGTTACTAAACAATGCTTGGTTGAATTCAAAATAGGAGGGTATAATGATAAAGTACTCTGTGATGTCATTCCTATGGATGTATGTCATTTATTGCTGGGAAGACCATGGCAATATGACAGAAATGTGATTCACGATGGGAGAATGAACACATATACCTTGGAGAAAAATGGGAGAACCCATATGTTGCTTCCGATAAAGGATAAAGAGGTGAAGCCAGAAGTAAGCAACATAGTACTTCTCATGAGTGGGAATGAATTTCTTACAGAGGTTAAGAAGAAAGAAGATCCATAGTTCTTTGTGGTCAGAAAGCCGAAGATCGTTCTGACTAGCACAAGAGTGGATGATTACCAGATGAAGTTCAGGAACTACTCGAAGAGTTTGCTGACATCATCGTGGACGAATTACCTCATTCGTTGCCACTGATGAGAAGTGTGAGTCATCAAATAGACCTCATACCAGGAGCCAGTTTTCCAAACAAAGCTGCGTACAGGTTGACGCCGCAAGAGAATGAAGAGGTCAAGAAACAAGTCCAGGAGCTATTGGACAAAGGATTGGTCAGAGAAAGCTTGAGTCCATGTGCTGTTCCGACAGTGCTCAGTTCGAAGAAAGACAGAGGCTGGAGGATGTGTACCAACTCAAGGGCGATCAATAAGATAACCATTAGATACAGGTTTCCATTGCCGAGAATGGATGATATGATGGATTGCCTGAGTGGGGCAAAGTAATTTTCAAAGATAGATTTGAAGAGCGAATACCATCAGATTCGCATGAGGGAAGGCGATGAATGGAAGACAACATTCAAGACAAATGAAGGATTATATGAATGGCTAGTCATGCCGTTTGTCTTGAAGAATGCACCAAGTACCTTCATGAGATTGATGAATGAAGTACTGAGGGAATTCATCGAAAAATTTGTCATCGTGTATTTGGATGACATACTGATTTACAGTAAATCAGAGGCTAAGCATCTGAAGCATTTGACCATTGTGATGAGGAAGCTACAGCAGGAGAAGCTGTTGATTAATATGAAGAAGTCCTCATTTATGAAGACAGAGCTCATTTACTTGGGTTTTGTTGTTTCAGCTAATGAGTTGAGGATGGATCCAGATAAAGTGGAAGTAATTAAGAATTGGCCATCACCGAGAAATATTTTCGAGGTGAGAAGTTTTCATGGTTTAGCTAGTTTCTACCGGAAGTTCATCAGGAATTTTAGTGGGATTAGCGCAGCAATGATGGATATAGTGAAGAAGCGACATAAGTCTTTTCATTGTACAACAGAGGCTGAGAAGAGCTTCAATCTGTTGAAGTGGAAGATCACGAAATGACCAGTGTTGGTGTTACCGGATTTCCTGAAGACATTTCAAGTGNCCACGTATGATAAATAATTTTATGCTATCATACAAGCCTTGAAGAAGTGGAGGCATTACTTGATCCTGAAAGAATTTGTTTTGTATAGTGATAATCATGCATTACAGTTTGTGACTCAACAGGAGAAGTTGAATCAAAAACATGCCAAATGGGTAGAATATATGCAGAATTTCACATTTGTGATTAACCATATTTCGGGTACTACTAACAAAGTGGCTGATGCTTTGAGCAGGAAGTGTTTGTTGCTGCAGGAATTCCGAGTCAAAACATTGGGTTTTGAAAATCTCAGGGATATGTATGCAGGTGATGCAGATTTTGGAGAAGCGTATGAAGCAACTGAGAATCCAGTTCTCAGAGACAGAATTCCTTGGATAGATTATATGATCCAGGAAGGATTGTTATTCTGAGGCAATCAACTGTGTATTCCAAAATTCTCCATGAGGGAGAACTTGTTAAAGGAGAAACATAGTGGAGGCTTAGCAGGACATTTTGGCCAGGACAAACCATTCACGAAGCTGAGAAAATCATACTTTTGTCTAGAAATGCGAGCAGAAGTCAAGAGGTTTGTAGACAGGTGTAGAGTTTGCCAGCATTCGAAGGGGAGAAAGCAGAATGTAGGTTTTTACCAGCCATTGCCCATTCCAGGGAGGCCATGGGAGGCAATAAGCATGGATTTCGTATTGGGGTTACTGAGGACACAAAGAGGTGTTGATTCCATCTTTGTGGTGGTGGACAGGTTTTCAAAGATGGCACATTTTATCCCATGCCAGAAAACCAGTGATGCGACTCACATCGCAAATCTGTTTTTTAAAGAGGTCATTCGACTTCATGGATTGCCGAAAAGCATAGTTTCAGATAGAGACACTAAATTCATAGAGCATTTTTGGAGGACCTTATGGAAAAATTTGGGAACTAACTTGTTGTTTAGTTCTTCTTATCATCCTCATATGGATGGGCAAACAGAAGTGGTCAACAAAATTCTGGGAGACTTGCTGAGGAGCTTGGTGATGGAGCACCATATCAGTTGGGACATTATATTGCCATAGGCAGAGTTTGCATACAATGATTCAGTGAATCAGAGCACAGGGAAGAGTCCATTTCAGGTTGTATATGGGATGCAACCGAGAGGAGTATCTGAACTGAGGGATTCAGGATAGACTGCTACTAGCAGTGCTAGTGCAGAAGAATTTGCTGAGGCAATGAAGAAACTTCACAACAAGGTGATGCAGCGACTGATAGAATTGAATCAGGAGTATAAGCACAGAGTAGATCAACATCGGAGACAACTTCAATTTGAATTTGGTGATCTAGTTCTGGCACATATGAGGAAGGAAAGGTTTCTGAGGAGAACATACAATAAGCTAAAAAATGAAGAAGATTGGACCGTGCAAGGTCTTGAGAAAATTTGGGGAAAATGCTTATGAGATTGAGCTACCGGATGCCATCAG
Source organism: Picea mariana (assembly GCA_032191745.1). Classification (NCBI taxonomy): domain Eukaryota; kingdom Viridiplantae; phylum Streptophyta; class Pinopsida; order Pinales; family Pinaceae; genus Picea; species Picea mariana. The sequence goes on along the minus strand of JASDQU010243205.1, from coordinate 163,557 downwards.
AATATCTTTGATATTCAATATTGTGGATTTATATCCATATGCAGCAGGAGAAGCAGAAACTGGAGCCGAAGAACCGATGATCCAGTGGATGAAACAATTACCAGTTGTAGAAAAGCCACAGATGGAGTGCATACTAGACAAGAGAGTGGGTAAGAAGACCAGAAGGAAAGAATACTTCGAGTATTTGGTCAAATGGAAGGGTCACCCAGTGGAGGATGCCAGCTGGGAGAGTGAAGAAGAAATGCAGAAGCATGGACATACCGTGCAGGAGCTCATGGATAGGAGCCCATGAAAGTTTTCAAGCCGAGGAGTATGATGCAGGAGCATCGCCAACACATCAAGCGAGCCAACATGGAGCGGGAGACAGCTGGATAAGCCAACGTGAATTTTGAAAATTCCTTGGAAACTGTTGTGCAAATCTTAAATGATTCATTTAAGAGGAGGCGCCTTTGTATATTGTGATGGACCTTGAGCAGATAGCTCTCATCCTTAGGTAGATAATCGACATTTAATAGATTTAATGCTGGTAGATAGAAATTTAATTTTAGATTTGATAGCTTTAGATTCCGAGAGGGAAAACGGATATAGACACCCTCCTTTGTACATTGTAACATTAGCAGGAGAAAGAAGAGAGGAGAATGCAGAGAGTTGTGTAGGAAGAACACCCATGTACAGGCATTTGAATTAATAGAAGAGCTTTGATTCAAATTCATGGTTTGTGTTGATTCCTGTGTGTTGATGTTGATATGCTCATGAATATTTATTTCCTGTCATACATTTGCTTTTATATGCTGTGTATGTGATTTTATGGTGGAATTGAAGTCTGAGAAGGGAAGTGAATGAGTTTCAATTGTTTCTCTAAGTGAGCCAGAGATTCCTACAAGGAGTGTAGTTGAATTGTCCGCAAGGAGTGCGTTGACAGAAGGGGTCAATTAGAGATAACTTGTGTTGCCATTCATCTCAGGAGTGCAGTGGCGACGTGCCGTGCAAGGAGTGTGCAGGCCAAGGGAAATATTCAGGGTTGCAAACCTGAGTAAAGTATTGGAAGACTGCTGTTGCAGGTGTGCACATAGTCGAGTGCCTTCAACCCTTAAGCGTTGTTGAAGATTTTCCGCAAGGAGTGCGTGCAAGGTTTCTTTCTGAAGACCGTGGTTGTGGAAAAGCTCAGGAGGAATAGGTCTTTGAATTCACCGAAGGGGAAGTGTAGGGAAGCTGTTATTGAAAGTCTCGGGGAGTGTCGCAAGATTGGCGAGCAAGTGAAAGAGTCCCGTGGAGAGACACTCCTTCCTTTTGCAGAATTAGTTAAGGAAGAGTGGACGGCCGAAATCCTCTAGGAGATTTCACGAAATTTCAAGCAACGTTGGATTTCGTGGAGGTGCAGGGAAGTTATCGGCATAGGTGTGGAAAGTGAACAAGCCCACGAGGGGTATAACCGTCAATCCATGCCATAGGAGCTGTGAGATATGCACGTGACATTGCATATCGGCAAATCGTAAGTCAAAGCACCAAGTTGTTGCAACAGGAATTGTGATATCATGATCTGCGATATCGGAATAGACTCAGAACCATCCATCATGTGGGACACATGTCAGGGGATCCCGAGAAGTCGAGGATTGAAGAATCAGAGTTTCCGAAGGTAACAAAATCTTACATGTTGGAATCGCGAAACACGATATCCCGACGGAAGGGTCGTGTGGGCCACAGTCAGGGTTAGTGGAGGATAGGTGGCATACTATATCGGGTATCGGGAAAAGGTGAGTCCCAAATTCTTTGGTATCAGGATTCGCGATCCCACGAATTCTGAAATCCCGAGAGGGGTGACGGGAGGTGGAAAGGTCAACCCGCACGTGCGTGTCGGAGACTCGACGCATCGGGTATCGGGAGTCGAAAATTCAAGGTGCATGACATCGCGAGTTGCGAAATCTCGATAGAGAAAAAGTCCCGATAGGTACGGGAATAAGTCAACGTTGACTCGCATCAGATTTCAGGGAATTATAAGGCACAAAGCACGTGATCACAGAATTCATGAAATCGCGAATTTTGATTTCTCGACCGTTGAGTGTGATCAATCGAAGAGTTATTGTGGGTAAGGGAAATTCCCGATAGGGAATCAGTGGAACCTTTGGGTTCTTCAGGTCATGAACGAAAGAAGGTCCTGAGGAGGCAGACGTGCTCCAAGGAGTGCGGCTACGTACGTCATTATCATTAATGTCTCTTACAGTTTTGGAAGGAGAAGACATTATTGTTTTTGAGAAATTCATGGGTTGTAAAAAAAATAAATTACAAGTTGAAAAAACTACATTATAAAGATATCACAGTCAAATGTTTTGTTGTCAATTTGGTAAAAAATTAATGAAGAGGTTCCATTGTGTTGACCTAATGAAGAAGTGAAGACATGGGAAAACACTCATTGTGGAGTGTATTGTGTTTCTTGTGTAAGATGCAGTTCTAACATGTGACATTAAAAGAAACCAAATAAAATCAAGATCAACACATAGCCTTGTGTTTTATATCAACTACGGTTTAAGACAACTTATTCAAGGACATATGTTGGGATCAAATAAGTTTGATGTAAAGGAAAAAATGTATCCCCGTGTAATAAGTGTTCCCTATTACTGAAAACTTGTGAGATAATATCATGACCAATATTTTCAATGAATTTATTTCAAGTTCAAGAGCTTCACCAATGAAGAAGATCACCCTCTTCACATGTTGAATAACATAGCATGAAGTTTAAAGGATTATTAATGAATATAATCTATGCTCATACAATAATAGGTATGTTATTGTGGGAACTATTAAAAATGTGTTTAAAGGAGAAGTTAAATTGTCTTCATTATCGTATTCATATTTATAAAATATTCACACAAGATTGCACCCACATTAGTCCATCAAAGGGTTCTATAATAATCTAACCTATTGACCAACTGGTGGACCTTAATGGTGCCCCATTAGATGTAAATTTGATTTGGGGCAGAGTTGGATAGGTGGAGTGCAATAGACAATCCACTCCCACAGTTGCATTATCCCATTAACATGATTTTTTTAGATTAAATATAATGACATTAAGACCATGTAATCACTATAACTGTTGATTTCATAATTCATCTCATCGGTTTGTAATACAAATAGGTTCCAACGAAGATCAAGATGAATACTTCTTCATCAAACAATTAAGAAATGAAGGGTTTTGTAAAAACAAATGTCTTTCTAAAATACCCTATGGTTCATTAAATGATGGGTGGAACTTGATTAAATCTACTAAGGGAAGAATGAAAGAAAATACACCATGTACAATTCATTGGAATCAAAAGTAGCTATAAATAGGGGTGACAACAAAAATGAAACGAGCTTCCTTAAAATGGAATTTGATAGCATTGAGGTTTGCCAAAATGCATGGTATAAATCTTTTGGCATAGCAAGATCCATCTTAGTGAGTTACAATAAGAGGTTTATTAATGAAAACACAAACATAGTAAATGGAAATTGTGGGTTACAAAAACAAAGGATTAATACTTTAGGAATAATAGCTCGCCTTTGAAAGATAGTATATGAAAATTAAATGCAATTCATCATCAAGCATGTTCATTGCACCCCAATAGAAAAAGGAAAACTCTCAAATTATTCATTGCAATTTATATACTAAAAACAATGCTAAAACATTATAATGAAGATGTTGCCAATCTTAAACATCCTCTAGTCTCATAGTCCAATTTAAACAATATATGGAGAAGGAATTTTCTAGAGGTTTCAATTATAAAGAAACACTACTTTGAAAAGTGTGGTGAGTGTTATGAATGTTTTGAAAAAGTCACTTGAGGCATCACTAGTCCAACAATTTTAATATTGAAACCAAATTCAAAAATTTCACAATGAGCACATTATAAGTTGTTAGTAATCTTACTATGCCCACAGATTGGAATAAAAAAAAAACTATGAAATGCTTAAGCAGTATCCATGGAAAGATATACAAGTTGAATACTTACATACCAATGTTAGGAAATAATGAAAAGTCAATTCACACTCCCTGTACTCTCCTATTTGATCTTACCACCTATGGTTTACCAATTCATCTTTTTAGTATGATTACACATGGGCATAGGATTGAGGGTTTTTTTCATTTTTTTACTCCCTTTTCGAAATAAAAGTTGAAACTTCACTATAGATTCCATAGATTTATGATCAAACACGTTGCACGACTCAATTGTGGATAATGTTTTGCATTTGATATATCAAGAAGGGTCTTCAATACATGTTTAAGACATCCAACTTCCCTATTACAAAATGAATCTTATGAAAGCTATCAAGAATATGGTATATCTTAGCCTTGCAAACTTATCAACATCAAGATGTTCCTTAAACAAACTACCACCAATTTTATTCTTACAAATCCGCAAAGTTCAAGGTGACAACAAGAACCATTATCTATATGATTTTACATCCATCCTCATATGAAATAATATTATGACAACAGTGTGTGTAAACTCCTTCCCAATAGATCACACCCATGAAGATATAGATGGAACGTATGGTAGATTATCAACTTAGTGGAAAAGATAATTTATATTATCATTGCCACATATAATGGACACCTATAAAACTTTTCAAAATGAAAGTAGCTTCACTCAAAACTTGATTAAGAGGGTATATAAATTCAACTCCCTTGTGAGGAAACACTTATTCGATGTAAGATAGAAAATAACAATATGATTTTGCATCCATGCTCACACCAAATAATACTATTACAATTGTATGTGAAAATTCCCTCCCAATTGTTCACAACCATGAAGATATAGATGGAACATATGGTAGATTATCAACTTAGAGGAAAAGACAATTTATATTGTCATTGTCACATATCATGGACACCTATAAAACTATTCAAAATGAAAGTAGCTTTACTCAAAAATTGATTAAGGAGGTCTATAACTTCAACTCCTTTGTTAGGACACACTTATTGGATGTAAGTTAAAAAATAATGAGCATCAAATCAATTTGGTATTTCAAATTAATTATGGTTTATGGAATACATGTCATGTGATATTAAGCTACTATTAGGGATGAACATTGTTCTCCTTGTGTAGAAATATACGTAATACAAATCAAATGATAGACTATAAAAAAAAATCTGATGAAATGTACTCATGGAAAACCCTTTAAATAGTTCCCCATGATCCATGGATGGTAAGCCGGGTAAACTGTAGGTATTGATTATGGGGCCTCACCCCAAGGGAATCAAAAGAGTTGAATCAGTGACCAAGAACAAGCATGATAAACTGACATATGGCTCTAGACCAATTGAGGTAACCCTCGGGGATATAATGATAGGATAGAGTTGCCTAAGGGGGATCATGCATTATCACCCTTCGAAACACTAAAAGAGGAGGGAAACTTGAAAAAAATGATTAAACTTTTGTAGTATTAATTTTAGTGTAACAATGGAAGATGGAGGGGAAGAATATATGCTTCCAAAGATAACAATCGAGAAAATGTTTTCAATGCTTTAAATGTGTTGTTAATTATTCAAGTGGATACAATAGGTTCTTTCTAGCAAAAAATGAGACAAGAATAGTAAATGCCAACAATGATACCCAACGACAACCTTATCTCGTGGATGATTACTTGAAACAAAGGGTCCCTTGTATTGATGAAATGCATGGTGGGGCTTCTTGTAACAAGTCAAAGAAAGAATTTGATACAAGAAAAAATGTGATGGAAAATTATATGCTCATTGTATGACTAAGTGATAACAAGTCAATATGGCTCGGTAAGGCATTGGGTGATGTCTAGAAAGTTATGGATGATGCTGAGAGCTAAATTTTTTTTTGGAGCAATGGTGGAAATCTAATGGATAATACATAGCTTAAGAAAATTGGAAGAAAGAAATATAGCATCATTGATATCTGGATAACATTATATGCCATGAAATATATGAGAAAATATAAGGATAGATAAAAAATAAATAAATGAAAAAGGAGTATATAACAATTAAAATATATAAACCAGAAGTGGAAAATATATATGATGATGGATGAGGCATTCTTTCTTTATTGAAGAAATATAATGAGATTCTCTGTTGACATAGGATGTGAGTTTTATAAAATGTTTATAGATATCATATGATTGGTGTGTCTTCAAACATTATGTTAGGACAAACAACTTGTAATTTGGTGAAAATTATAATAGAAATCAATATATTTTAATGCATTTATTCAGTTTGTGTGGTCTAATTTATTTTTGAGAAAAATAAATAAAATTGATATTGTAATATTGAATCTTAAAAATATTTTATTGAAAATATGTAATCACACTTTCGAAAATAAATAATCACGCTTTGAAACATGATATACATGTAAATTTATATTAGAAAATCAAAATTTATTAGTGTTATATATAAATATATATATTTATTATATTAAAAATATTTATAATATATATTTAATAAAACTTTTATTTTTATTTATGAAAAAAAAACAAATATTAATAAAATATTTGGGTAAAGAGAATTTTGATTGAGAATAACAAATAAAAATAAAATATTTTGACAAAGATAATTTTGATCTAATTTTGATGGAAAATAACAATTAAAAAAATCTATTAATATGAAAAAATCTCAACAAAACTCCAATATATCTTGTACAAATGGTTTAACAACCTGAACTAACTTTTAGAGATTCCTTCTCAAAGATATAATTCAAAAAAAGCCTATGAAAACCTAATATGTATTGTACAAATGGTTTAACATCATATCAATAAAATATTTTTGTAAAAATAATTTTAATCAAAAATAACAAATCAAAAAACTACTAGTATAAAAAAACACAAAAAAAAAATCTCAATATCTCTTGTATACAATTATTTAACATCTTGAACTAACTCTTAGAGATTCTTTTCAAAAATATAATTCAAGATTTGAAAAATACAATCAATTTTTCAACAATTAAGAAATTAATAATAAAAAATAATACATCTTAAAAAAATTTAACCTTAATGATGCACGGAATTTTTTATGAAAACGAAGGCAATGAGGAAATAAACACGATAGAATGAAATATAAATGAAATTGAAAAGAGAAAAGTCATGCATAGTGTACAACCCAACAAAATGTGATTGTGCATGTTGGAAAACACAGTGTTTTGTGTATAAGGAGAAGAAAGAAGTCTCAACAAAATGTGATTGTGCATGTTGGAAAACACAGTGTTTTGTGTATAAAGAGAAGAAAGAAGTCTAAAAAGAGATTAAAGAGGTGAATTTTTATGTTAAGGAAAATATTGGACTTTTGTGAAGTGGGGTTAAGTTGATTAGTGATAAAGAAAATAAAAGTAATGGTAAATAAAACAATTTTAAATTGATTAAAAATAAAATAGATTATTTTAATTATAGATCTATCATGTGTTGAGAGGGATCAAATCTTTCAAGATGTAAACCTTTCTTCAAGTTTTTCAATCTCAAAAAAATTTGCAACTTGAGAGATTTGATCCCTCTCAATGAGTGATAGTTATAGAAGTAAAATGTTCTTATACTAGTTCTTATAATATTCTACAGATAGCAGTCAATCTTTATTTGATTGTTATAGTCACTAGAATTAATATGGATTTATAGTGGTGCCTATAATCTTCTACATATAAAAAAAATATCTTTATCAAATTATTGAACTCACTAGAATTAAAATGAAACTACATTAATGTTTATAATCTTCTAAAAATAATATATTAAATTAAAATCATCATTAATATTTTATTGTTTTTTAAAAGTTGTATATATCAATAATTGGTTGACTATGAAAAGAATTATACATATTCTCATACTAAATTGTATGGAACATTTCTCAACAAAATAATAAAGGACAAAACAAAAAACAATATAAAAAACAAAATTCTTGGAATTTATTTAAAAAAATACTCTTTGAAAAATAATGTTCTCAATGAAAAAATTTGTAAAAAAACAATAATAAAAAGACAAAAATAACAAGTACAAAACAAAAAAACAATATAAAAAAATAATAATAAGGACAAACAAAAAACAATATAAAAAACAAAATTCTTGGAGTTTATTTAAAAAAATACTCTTTGAAAAATAATGTCCTCAATGAAAAATTCTTGGAGTTTATTTAAAAAAATACTCTTTGAAAAATAATGTCCTCAAGGAATATTCTTTGAAAAAAAATGACAAAGACAAAACAAAAACAATATAAAAAAACCAAAAACAACAATGAACAAAACAAAAAACAACAATGGACAAAACGAAAAACATTTAAAAAAAACAAAACGAAAAACATTTTAAAAAAACAAAATTCTTCGAGTTTATTTAAAAAAATATTCTTTGAAAAATAATGTCCTTAAAGGAATTTGTTTCAAAGGAATATTCTTTGAAAAATAATGTCCTTATAGAGTAAGGAAAGCCAACAAATTGAAAATACGATGATGGATCAAAAGGACAAAAGAAAAAGAAAACAAGAAAACATTAAATTAAGGAGAGGATAAGAAAACAAAGGCCAAACCAAGTCGAGTTCAAAGAATTCTTCTAAAATGAATTGGCTTCAAAGGTTAGGTTTCGTTGTTGGATAAGAAATTGGCTTATGGGATATTGGCTTGGAAAAGGAGTATAAGAAATGGGATTTTTGGGATTTTAGATTGAGAAAGGTTCAATGCTAAGAAAACAAAATAATGTTGAAAAATGTAAGTTGTTGTATTTAAAGGTTTTGTTGTGGAGTGAGGTAAGTGTATAATTTTTTTTCTATTTTATCTTGAGTTGATATGT
>JASDQU010243205.1:74747-106279 GCA_032191745.1 Picea mariana | reverse complement strand
TAAAAGAATATATTAAATTTTATTATTGATTAACAAATAAATGGTTGAGCTTCATTTATCTGGTGTTAATATTTTAATTTTTGTTAATCACTTACGTGGCAATCAATTAGCTATCAAAGCAATTTTTAAATATGATTAGGTAAATGTAAAAAAGTAAACACATAAACGGATGTCTTTATAATAGCTAGAAAGTTAATGATTGAAATCACAGCCATTTATTTTGTGTGCCTATTAAGAATATTCCAGTCATATTTAATCCTCTCCATAAAAAACTTATTAAGCACTAAACCCCTATTAAATCTACCCATTATCAATAAGTGTATGCCTTTCGACGTAATTATAATCGTTAAAATATATTTTAAAAAATAGATCCATTTGAAAAACTCATTTGAACCAAATATTCTCAACCTTCTTTCCATCTCTCAAAGTTGTCTAATCCCGACCTGTAGACTCGGGAAAGGAAAAACCCTGCTCAGAAATAGAACGTAAAGGAAGTCTCAGCTCTTGTAGTTGTTATTCAATTTTGAGTGTTTTTATGGGTTGTTTGATTCGTCGTGTCTTCATGGTTGTGACCAATTACATAGGGTTTTTATAGTTTCCCTTGACTTTTCACTTATTTGTATTGGCGTTGGGTTGTGGGTAAAAATCGAAATCTGATTGTTGGATCACAATTGTTCCTCACCGTTGTTTAATGCAGTCTTATGGGAACTGTTATTCTTGGCAGATTTAAGGTCAACGAGCATTTCCCTTTCTTTTAGGATTTATTGATTTTATCTCTGTCGATCATCATTCGATCGTTGAATTAGGGATTAAAGGTGGTTATTTGTCGAGCCTAATAAATTTATTATTAGGGTGTCGAAAGCTAGAGTAAACCTCGGATAAATTACCGATCCTTCAAAATTTTTTGATCTCTGTGATGTCAAAACAATAAAGTTTTGAACAGTCAAGAAGACGTCGACATCTTCAGAATTACAGGATTCTTGTAGGGGTATTGAATACTTGGGCACTGGGAGAATTTCTAATAGATTCTTTCACTCGTAGCTGAACCATTGACATCGTAGCTTGTATAATTAAGGTTTTGTTAGTTACTACAGTTAAGTGAAAGAACTCTTTGTAATAATTAAACTTTTAGATTAAGTATAGTTGGTAGTATTAAACTATAGGAATCAGTGGGGTGATTCCGAAAATCTCCTGATTTCTCGTGTTAATAACATCTCGACCTAAGATTCACATGGCGATAAGGGTAATTAGGTGGCTACCTATGGATAAAATCTATGTAAATGTGTAAGCCTTTACCTTATCGTAATAATGCTTGTATCATGAACAATGGTAAAAACGTTTGGAAACTGTCACTAAGATACTATTATCATCACTGTTAGGGTAAAGATCGGTTATCAGATAGAAATTGTTTTACTTTTAGTCGAATAGCGAAGAAATTACCTTTGTTACGTATGCTAAGAAAATTTTGAGGTAACTAATAATAAATCCTTATCAATGATAATTCTTGTCTTTCTCAGAATAAAGATTTGATTTCAAAGGTTTAATTTAAATTCTCTAGTTGTACAAGAAGATATATTATTTATAAGTGAATTAATTTTTATATTATAAAATTATGGTGATTATATATAAATATATATATGTACAACATATTTCCATATGAGCTATCAGTTATGTATCAAATAGATATCGATTAATTAAGATTTATGCTGCCAACAATTTATGTATTAATATTGACCTTAACTAGTTAATGACTATAGCTTGGTTGATTGAATTAATAGTTACATTTAAAATATTAGTATATGATTTCAAAAGTTTGGAATCATAAAGGATATGGAATTATTGAATTAGAATTATGATTTCAACTCATTTTTGGGTCTAAATAAACAAGATGCATTTCTGTGCATCTTAAGAAGATTGAAGAAGTAAAATTTACATGATTACCATTTTACGTCAATAATAGAAGTTTTCGAGTTAGTGATAGATAGCAATAATTCTTGATGAAGTAAGTCTATTACCTTATATACTCACTGTCATGAAAACTTTTAATTATGTAAAATTTTGAAGTTATTCTAAGAACTACTTTTTCTTTTAACTAGAAAAAAGAAAAAAAGAAAAAAAAAATTGAATAAACACAACATACATTAGCAATTATATGTATATCTTGTTACTACCTGTTACACATTATTTTGGTCATATTGATGATCCATTTACAAACATGTGTTCATGTTCCCAAAAGAGCCTATCTTCATGAGAAAGGTGACTGACTTTCTCTTATCAAAAACCTTATTAAGGAGGGTCGTCACACGCTACATCATAAACATGGTGCGACGATGCCTGGTCGTCACCTGCCCTAAAGATGGTTTGCGATGTCTCCACAGGCTTCCCTATAACTAGGGTGTGACGATGTTAAGAGGCTAAGAAAATGTCGAACTTCACGAAAGTTCTAGAAGATGAGGTGGCATCCATATGGTTGGGATCCTACTTGCTTCTATGATTTGGTAGGATCATCCTAATCTCTTCAACCATCTCTCTTCCCCCTATCTAAAGAGAGATTTCTCATGGAAAAGTCTAAGGTTAACGAAGGTTGATTCAAAAAAGATTATTAGTGAATAGGCTAAGAATTGGATGAGGAATTCTACTTCAGTTCATACTTGAGAGCTTCATTTTAGTTTATCAAGTCATTGTGGATCTTCTTCATTCAAGGATTGGAGTAAGTGTGTGTGTTGGAGAAAAGGGTCATCGAAAGGGGACCTTGCAAGATAAAGACTTTGGTTGTAATCTCCACTTTCATTTTAATATGATACAGTGATATGTTTCTTTGCCATAAAACTTTCTTTGTTTTATTGTATGATTCCTTGATCACATACATAAGTTATCGTTGAGTATATTATATTTCTTTCACTTTGGTTGGCTTGTGTTCCCTTGTAGGTTCAACATCATAGAAGCACTGGAGTGGAGCTAGGATGACAATGACAAGAGGAAGCGATATTTAAACGGTATGTTTCCCATCTCTTGTTAGATAGTAAACTCAATGATTAGAGCTTAGGGAAAGCGTCATGTTCTGTTTTGTTTTTTTCTAGATCTAGGTGGATCTAGGGAGATCTGTTTATGTCCGCATTTTCCGATAAGTCCGATAACAAAATTGGCAACCATATTGGGGATAGAACCTCCTTTTGATTTTTTGCTTCCCATTTTCCTTTAGCCTGCATTTCTTTGATAACTTTCATTCTCTGAGTTTGCAGGTGATCCATCCGGACTCACTAGGTTTAGAAGTTCCTTTGGATTTTTTGTCTTTCTTCCAATTATTTCAAATTTACAGACATTGTCGCACTATACCTCATTGACAACCTATGACGACCTTGAGGCGTTTCTCCCTTCTTAGCTAATCCAGTGCAAAGACATCACACTTTGCTCTTCCAATGGCCTACGATGACCTTAGCTCGTCACTTTGTGTCATATTACCAGCCCGCGACGACTCTTGTAGGTTTTGATGAAGTAAGCCATTTTCTCTTTTACTACCCAGGTTTTCTTTAGTATCCCGGGGTGAACTTCTTATACTCATGTTTGATTGATTCATGAGTTTACAACTTGCTTTTGATTGGATTTCAGTGATTGAAGGTATTTCTTTTCATTTTGAAATGTTTTTACTCATTCTTATTGTCACAAGGATATAATATTGGATCTTCATCTAGGTGCTTGCTTGACAAAGGGTATTTGGTTTGTCTTAAATTTTTGGATTCATTATGTTAGTCAGATTGTTTGTTGATTAAGAAATACTTTTTTCTTGCTTGCATCAAAAAGTTTTCTCATCTTTTTCATTTTTGCCTACATTACGAACTTGGTTTGGGAATTGTGTTGTGAGTGTATTGATTTTCTTTGATTACACTTTCCTTTCATCTTTATATTTTTTATTTGATTTGGGAAAGGAAGAATTGGAATCATTTATTCATTTTAGTAATCTCTCGAAAGAAATTCTTTACATTGGAAATATTGGTAAAGAGAAGAAATTGGAAAATTTTATAGTTTATGATTGTTTGGAATTGTGTTAATTTGGAATTAAGGAATTGTAATTGGTAGCTTGTTGTACCTCAAAAGAAATACCTTCTCCCTACTGTAACTAGAGTTCATCGAATTGAAAATTGCACATTCATCTCTTTTTTCATTTTATTGGGTCAAGGTCTCAACATCAACAGTTTCACTTCCACCTCCCTCTTTGAGTAAGAAACATCCTCTAAAACATGATGTAAATTTAAAATTTATTAGTAATTTTTATTTTCTAGGGATATTTTTCACGAACATTAGCTAGGATAGCGCTTTGGAATAAGTTGTAAGGCACACTCTCCAAAGCATCAAAACACACAATAGTATCTTGTGATAGGGAGAGTTTAAATCCAATTGCTACATTTTGTCCTGGGAAGCCCTTGTCACATAAGGGTCAAACCTAAGGTCACATTGAGACTAGCAGAGTTACTCACCCTACTTTGTTGGTATTGGTGTAAAGATTGTGTGTATTATGGGGGTCTCTTGAAGGCATACCCACAATTATGAGTGGAAGCCTTTCGAGTTGATTTCGGGCTAGATACCCTACCTTTGCGTGTGGATCGAACTATCGATTGGTTCCCTAGGCATCATTGTGGTAGCTGGTAACCTTAGTATGATATCTCTTTAGGGTATTTACATGAGGTGATTGTGGAGGGGTAAGTCTTCACGGTACATGGAATCGACGTTGGCCAAACTCACTCGGGCTCCTTGGAGGGTATACCCACGATTATGTGTGGGAGCTTGCACCAAGGTGTAAGTCCGTTAAGAAGGTCATCAACGTAACTTTTCCACCTTATTATCCCATCCCCTTCTTTTCTTGACTTCGCGACGTTGGATTTCATTACCAACTAGTGACCTCGAAATAAGAAGGTTTTGTTTTCTTGGTTTGATTTCTAGATTTTATTAGTGAGTGATGTTTGTTTCCTCTAATCAACCATAGATTTATTTCGTTCTTTACTTAGCTCAAGAAATATCGGCCTTCATTGTTCACATAGGATACAAGGGCTACCCCTCGAAAACCAGGAGGATTACCAACCCTTACCTCCTAACTCACAATGAAGTGGCTTCTGAAGTTGGGAGCACACACTCTTTAGAAGGATTTTAGATTGTTTTGGACTCTTTAGAGGCATTCATACTTCCCCCTCTTAGACTAGATGCATGTATTCTTCGCATGAGCTCATTTGCAGAAATTTTTGTTGTTGATAATAATGGAATACCTACTGGACCTAACGCCAGATCCGGAGCAGAGAATCCACTTTTTCTAAATGAACCATTTGGGACCTAGGCTCACACTGTTAGAACTTATAATTTCGGTTCTATCCCTTTGATAGTACGTGATATGTATGGTAACCTAGGAGCGAGTCCCAATTGACCTATGGCATTGCAATTTCCTAAGACATTTGTCACCTATATGATACCATTAAACCATTTACTGGTACTACTAGTAATGTCATCATTGTCTCAGACAATTTTTTGATTGGTTCTCACTCAATTCCTACTCTCCAAATGGTCCATTCTAGTATGGTCCCACAAGCTACCACGATTCCTATTGGAAATGTGGTTATCTTCGAAGCTCCAATTGGGACACCACTTCCACCTAGATCAAATCCATCACTTCAACCTAGGTATAGAGCTCTGAATACTTTTGTGCCTACCTCTACCCAGGTTCCATCTGGAGTTTCCGGAATTTTTGTTCCTCCTGGGTATAAGGTTGTTGTTGGTTTTTTTCTTACACCTTCCCAGGTTCTATCCGGAGGGTCATATGTTCCTCCTCAACCCCCGCTTGGAGGATCTGGCCCTAGTGGCTCCAATATTTTTTGAGGCACCAATATTTATATCACTTTTGGTTTCCATATTCCTGTTGGAGATCAAACCCAAGTTGGGGGACAACCTCAATTTGGAGGGAAACCTCAGATTGGGGCACAACCTCAGATTGGGCCATAACCACAGCTTGGGGGGAAACCTTGGGTTGGATTCCATAACCCACTTTATGGACATAACACACCTTTGGTACCATATTTACCTTGGCAACTTCTTTTCCAAGGAAATCTACAACCGGCTGGGGGGAAACATCCCCAAGTTAATTATTTTGTACCCCCCAACCTCGATTAACCGTATCCAGGTTCTTTGAATCTTGCTTGGGGTCTGAACGTTCAATCTATTGTTCCTTTCCAAGGGAATATCTCTAATAAACCCAAACCTATGGGCTACATGCCTCCAAATATTCCACAAACAAATCTGTCAGGACTATCTAATTATTTGCAGATGCATTATGGTCCTACTGGTATAGCTATGGGGCTTCCCTCTCAAAACTACCAGTTTCCACAAGTGAATCGACATATACCTTTTCTAGCTACTTTGGATTTACCTGATCTGTCTAGGATTTTAAATGATCCTATCTTACATTCTCCTTATTCACCCGTCATATAGTGCAAGTTACCGTCTGAAATTCCTAAATTTGATGGTTGAGCAAGAGAATATTTGAATAATCATGTTATGACTTTTCATCTGTGGTGTTCATCCAACTCCTTGATCGAGGACTCCATCATATTACAACTTTTCCTATGAACTTTGATGGGTTTGACAACAAAATGGTACATTGAGTTACTGGAAGGTTTCTTCAATGACTTTAACACCCTAGCCATGGCCTTTTTGACACATTACCAGTTACCAATACGATACAAGATGGGAACCAAAATTTTGATCTCTTTCAAGCAATCGTCGTCCACTAATATTTTTTATCACATCCATGAGTGGAGGAGAAGACATTTAATCAAAGCTCCTCTTCTTGATCAACTATTGGTTGAGTGGTTCACCAAATCACTCATTAGACCTATCTCGCGTGATGTCACCATGGGTGGTGTTGTCATTGACAAGCATGTGATTATTCATCCTCAGTATGTTGATCTCATTTATTCGCAAACAAGAACACTTTACGATTTGATCCCTGACGCTCCTCGTCCCTCCACAAACCCTACCCCAAAACCTCCAACAACTTCTCATGTTGTTGATGGTGTGATTGGCACTTTTCATGATGAGGCCCAGTCCACACATGCCAGTCACACTAATCCCAAATATAATAATTCTAATGCACAAAATGATCCTACTCCTACTCCTTCCACCGGTAAGATTGCCGAATTTAATTCTGTTCAATCCAAGCCTACTGGAAAGAAACAAAATAAAAAAAAAGGGAAGGGTAAGAACAAGGAGGAAAAAAATAATAATCCACAATCTGATAAAGCCAAGACACAAACCACTTATGAGAAAGATAAACGTAAACCTCGTTACCCCTGCTTGATTTTTGGTGACGATCCTTACACGAAAGATTGTCCAAGAAGCGTCAAGGTTACTAAGTTTCTCCAAGGGAGTGGAAAACCTCCTACACCTGTCATTTTGTCACAACCTTTCTCTTCTCAGAAGCAAGCCCAACTGGTCATTCATAACCAAAATTCTCCTTCTACCTCATCCTATGTCCCTATGTGTATGGTGATTCTAAAAAGAACAAAGTTTCCATCGTGACTGGAGCCAAGGATTACTCTCCGTCAAAAGAGAAATTTGATGACATACCACCTTTGTTGGTTCAACCTTCTCCTCCAACTTCACCTTCAAATGATCCTCTTCATCTTGAAATACCGGGCCTCGATATAGTTCTTCTCCCTCCTCCCAAGGGCATTGTTCGAAAGTATGCATTCAACCCTCATGCTCGTGTTGCACAAAACTACAGTATTGTAGAATATCTTGCTCAAGAACCCTTTGTGATTCCAGCTCTTGAAGTCCTTCAAAGTTTCCCTGCTCAATGGAAGGCACTGTTAAAAGAAATTGGTGGAATTGACCCCACAGATACTAATATTATAATCTTTGACTTGGAAGATCATGTTCCAAGGCTTCCTCCTCAGTTGGCATTTTAGATCCAAGTTATTGTTGAAAACAAGAATATTTTCAAAATTGTTATTGATGAAGGAGCCTCCCCTTGCGTCATGTCTGTCACTTGTTGGAAAGCCATTGGATCTCCTACTCTCACTGAATCACAAAATACACTTAAGGCCTTTAACTGTACAGGATTTAAACCCTAGGGTGTTCTTCCCTCATTCTCTATTACGTTGGAAGGCAAATCCGTCAATGTTGACATTGAGGTCATCAATGCACCTCTTCATTGTAACCCTTTACTTGGTCGTAGTTGGATCGATTCCATGTGCGTAGTTGTGTCTACCCTTTTTCGCGTGTTATGTTTCCCGCACCAAGGAAAGGTCATTAGTGTTGACCAAATTGCCTTCTTTAATTCCAATTAACTTACTAGAAATTTTCTCTTCATTTCTAAGACACCCCTGGTTATGAGAATGTCAAACTGGGTCTTTTGAAATATTCTACTTTGATGGGTACATTTCCAATCCCACCACCTGATATTTCTCCCCCTTTTGTTGCCCTCTATTAACATGATATCCACCATTGTTCGTGAAACTCTTGAGTCATATGACCCATGGGTAGTACCTAACCCTGGTGAGCACCTCCGTTATGGAAACTAGATGCCTTTAGGTCTGGTCAAATCCTCTTACCAAGATATTCAATCGACAACCCCTTCCTCTCCTTCTCTCTGTGATTCATCTCCCGATATTTTTTACGTGATTTTTTCTACAGATGAGATTATCATGTCAGTCATGTCTATGGAAGACACTCCTTGGGATGATGGGCATCATGCTTCATTCTCTTTATAGAACATGACACCATTGAGAGTTACCAACGGATTTCGACTCTGTTGACCTTTGTTGTTATTTCTTCAGCTCCTGAGTCATCACACAATATTTTGTATGAAGGGAACTTGAGAAACATTTCACCTACCATCCCTCTCGACATATCCATTAAACCCAGAGTCATGGAGAACATTCATATCGGAGCCTCGTCTTCTACTGATGAGGTCCACATGTATAAATCCCTTTTCCAAGAATTTTGTGACATTTTCGCTTGGAGTTATGAAGAGATGCCAGGTATCGATCATGATATCATTGCACATGATATTAATACATACCCAGACGCTAAACCCATTCAGAAAAGACTTTTCCCAGTTCACCCACACAAAGTTGATGCTATCAAGCTTGAAGTTGAAAAACTTCTTAATGTTGGCTTTATTTATCTCGTGGCTTTGATTGATTGGGTATCCAATCTAGTTCCAATGAATAAGAATCAAGGTACCATTCACATCTGTGTATATTATAGGAACATAAATAAGGCTTTTCCTAAGGACAATTACTCAACCCATTTTTTTGACCAAATCATCGATGACTATGTCGACAGTGAAATATTATCTTTAATGGATGGTTTCCCTAGATATAATCAGATTAATGTTCTACCCATGGACCAACACAAGACCGCTTTCATTTTTACTTGGGGAACCTTTGCTTATCGAAAATTACCCTTTGGTCTTAAGAATGTTGGTGTGACTTTTCAGTGTGCTATGTATTATGCTTTCCATGATATTAAGAACATTGTGCAACCCTATTTTGATGATCTACCAGCACATTCCATGCATCATTAATATCACCCAACACATTTGAAGGCCATTTTTGTACATTGTCGTTATTATCGTATCCGCTTAAACCCACATAAATACATTTTTTCTATGGATTCCAGTCATTTGATTTGTTTTATTGCGTCAATACACGGGATCTGTGTATACCCCTTGAAGGTTGAGGCTATCCTTAATCTACCTCCTCCTTCCACTTTATGCCAGCTCCAAAGTTTGCAAGGGAAGGGAAACTTTTTGCGTCGTTTCATCCCCAATTATGCTAAATTGACGAAAGGATTCACCCAAATACTCAATAAGGTTACGAATTCATATGGGATGATACTGTGGACAAAGCCTTCAAATATTTGGAACATGCCTAACCCATATACCATTATTGTTTCCCCCTAACTATAGTCAAGATTACTTCCTCTATTTAGCTACTTCGAACTCTACCATTGCCATGGTATTAGTCCAAGAGGATGATTCACATGAAAAACATGTGATATACTATTTGAGTTGGAGTCTCATGACCACCGAGACCAAATACCTCGATGTGGAGAAACTAGCCTTGGCAGCTATTCAAGTTGTCCAACGTTTTCGTCATTATATCCTATTACACAGAACCACTGCTATTTCCAATTGCAACCCTATGAAACACATCCTTATGCGACAATTGCTAGGGGGGAATTACTCCAAATGGATAGTGATTATCCAAGAGTTTGACTTAGAGTTTGAATGTGCTAAGTCTAAGAAATATTTGGTCTTCTTCGAATTGATATGTGACCTTTCCTCCATTGAGACAGAACATGTGGCAGGGGGTTCCTTGCTCGATGAATCCCTTTTTCTGATCAGTTTTGATGACCTATGGTATGGAGATATCATCATCTATCTCCAGACTCTAACTTTCTGGCCTGATCTTTCTAGTACAGATCATCGTCGCATACGATATCAAGCCCACCAATACATCATTCTAGGTGATACTCTAGGTGACCAATACATCATTCTAGGTGACCTTAAACACTGCATTATGCCACAATCTGAGGTTTTCATCTTATCATCCAACATTTTGATACAAAATTTACTACCATTACAGCACATAGCCTTGTGATGTTTCAACTGCAACATGGAAAACAAGTAAAAAATAATTTTCTAATTAATAATCCTCATATAGGACTTACTAATTATATATTTCAATAATTAAACAAGCCAAATACATTGAAAAATTGGGAAAAAACTAGGAAAATGTGGGTAAAAAAATTAATTTGCCTGTTTATCTTTTAAACCAAAGGATAAATCAACTTCCCTTGATGTAAGATCAGGAAATTGATCTCTATGACGATGCGTTGTTTTAATCATCTTACTCACCCCTTCCCATGATAACCTACCGAAGTATTCTTCAGTATATTCTATCCAATGCTCCATCCAATCAAGGTTGTTTGCAATGCATAAATGTAAAGCATCCCTCTCGAGCAGCTATATGATAACATAACAATGTAATATCATTAATTAGTTATTTTTAATAAAGGAATAATTTAATAAATGTGTAATATATTAAATTTATGTCAACATCTAATAATTACCTTTCACAGTCGTCATTTTACCTTTCCCTAATAGGACCTCCCCTTCAAATTTGTGATGGAGTCGAGATGCCAAATGCGAGGCACATTCATATTTTATGCTAATTTAGGTAGGTATTGACCAATATACACCATGCATTGATATACCATATATCCCTCAACCATAGAACCCTATGGACGTGCTCTTTGTCTTACAAAAGCCTTCAATGAATTCAAGTGCCTCTCCACCATCCACATTGACCTTGTGTGTACTGGTCCACATAATTAAATCTCCTCAACTTGGTGTATGAGGTAGTGTTCTTGTGCATTGAAAAATGTTGGAGGTAGATATTGTTTCATTTGACACATTGGTCGGGGAATTTCTCTCTTCCAATACCCTATATCTTCTTTATGGATTTCTTTTGAGGATAGCCACCTACGAATGTCATTGCAATAAAATAATATCAAGGCATACATAAATTTGCAGATAAAAGCTAATATGTCAATAAGTTCCACTACAAATCAAATAAGAAGTACATTTTCCTTATAAAACAATACTTACCTCATGTATTTTCCAAGTACATAAATAATTTGTTTTATGTTGTTGCCAAAGTCATCTGGGAAAGATAAAGGTAGAACATATTGTAACAAAATCTAAATAATTATTATTTGTTTCCAAAAAATCCGTACCAATAAGGAAATATATTATAAACTACTAATTACCTTAATGAATGTATGCCAGTGATGTGTTTTAACCCCACCAAAATCACCTTTTTTAGTTAAGATATTTTGTATGTTCAACAAAAACCCTGTCAGAAACCTAATTTTTCAAATGACCTCTTTTACAATATTTCTCTGTTTCTCCGTCAATAACCAAGGAAGACTAGTATTTTATTCATGACAATCACCATTAGAATAAATAATAACACTTTGCAATGCATGATTAGCTTCCTGGATGTCACAACAAATCTTTCCAATTCTCTCTTTGTCAGTCCTTCCATCTAATATTCGCCATAACAATTATTTTATGTTCTTCCTGATATGCATTGTATCAAACAAATGAACTATTTATAGGTTCTCGTAGTATGGAAATCTACTGAATTGCATCGGGTAACTTTTCATTCCTTGTGAAAGCCCATTCGTGCCTTAACGACATTCATGAAACATCAACAAATTGAAATTAACACCAATTAATGGGACAAAATGAAATTAATACTAATGAAATTAACCAAAGATTTATATTATAGGTCATACATAAATAATTTGCGTACCTTGATGATTTCTAATATATTCCAACTTCCATAGGTGAGGTGTCATTCTTCGTGGTTTTTTTTCCGTTTTCTTTTTTACCATTTAATTTTGCTTTGTTCGTAGTTTGATAACTATGGTTCTTAGGCAAAAAGTTCCTATACTCATCAAACACTTCCTTTGCTAAACTCCTTGAATGACGATATTTTATCCTCAAACCACAAACTGGGCATGAAAATTTACCCTTTGTTTGAAGACCTACAAGATATATGAATAAATGTAGCATCAAATCAGAGTTACAATTTAAAATAATGAATGATTTTTTCAATAAATATATATAATATTAAATTACAAAATAAAGTAACAATATACCACAAAAATTTGTTAGCCCAGGAGCATCATGAATTGTCCATGATAGTATTCCATGGAATTGAAATCATTTTTTCTCTATTGGTCTAGAGATGTCATACGTAGTGATGCTAGCCCATAACTTCAACAAATCATCAATGAGAGGCTCAATATATATGTTCATATATTTAACCTGGTACCTACCTAATTGGTTCAACACACTACATTATTAATTATACTTATCTAGAGGTTGTGATATATAAAATAAATAATTACCATGCACGAAACAAAGAAATGAAATATTTTGTCATACGTTAAAGCAAATAAAATATAATTAAATACCTGGAACAATCATTGCCAACATTGTGTTCTCTCTCTTGATCGACATCCAAAGAGGAAGGTTATTGTTTATAAAAAAAACAGGCCACACTGAGTACGTAGAACGAAGCTCTCCAAATGGATTGACATCATCAACTGCCAACGAAAGTCTAACATTACGAGGTTCTTCTTTAAAAATTGGCCACTTTTCTTCGATGTAGTTCAAGGAATAAATATCTGTAGGAATTCGAAGAACATCGTCTTGACTTTTGTTCTTTGCATGGAAATCCATAAACTGTGTTATAATTTGGCACCTGAACAACCGATGGAAACATGGAATTATCGGAATATAACAAAGAACTTTGTGAGGAACCTTCTTTGACGCTTTATTGGTTCAATATACACTTATTTGACATTGTGGGAATTTATTTTATAATGCATATTGTCCATAATTTATTATATGATCATTAGGATATGCATCAATAGCCTGAGAGTCCATTCCATTTTCTTTCATAATCATGGATATTTCTCGATATGTGTATGAAAAAATATTTGATGTCTGTAATAGAACATCACATAACAATCTATAAAATTCTAAACAATAAGTCAATGTAAACAATATTAATCACCAATATATCATCCAATATACTAATTTACAAATTAGAAAACAATAGCAATATAGGAAAAAACTGAACCTTTTAAGTATTTGTCAACATCCAGGAATAAATAATTAACAAATTAAATATGTTAGTATCTGTATGAGACATATGTTTGATAAACCATTCAAAACCTTTAGGTTCACCAAGAACAATATACCAGATAAAAGATTTGTTGATGAGCCTTCATAAAGAGGTTGACATGACTTCTCAAGTAGAGGATCAACATCATGACTATCATTCTGGTTGTCCTCATCCATTGGAGCAAATGTGTCTTGGATCAATCTGTGTATCTCATCTTCCTAATTTGAATCACTAATGTTATCTCCATCCATATCATCATTAATAACTAGATCAACAGCTTCAATATTCCAATCTCGAAGTTTGTCTCCCTATAAAGTAGTATTTATGCTAGTACTTGGCAAATAACTCTCTCAAGGTCGACATTTTTCGGGAATTATCTATATATTTAACAACAGCGTAGAAAAGTTAGTGTGTATAGAAAATATAAAAATGTTGATAAGAAATATTACTAAAATTCATGACATACTGATTATTATAGAGAATACATTAAATATTGAATCCTCTTACCAAGGGATGATATTCATAACCTCCTTCAGCGTTCCCCTTCTCCTTATAATGTCTTTCGGTTGTTGTTATTAAAAATCTTCTTTTTTGCAAGCCTCCGCAATCATAGCAAGGGAAATAACATTTTCCATTGCCCCTCGCCTCTAATGCCACTCTTAGCCGAGAAAGCTTCCTGCCATTTTTGTTCATTGTGAAAAGTCCTTGTCCTAACAAGTAATTGTCTTACCTACACCATACCAAATATTAAGGTGTCAATTTTTTATATTTTAGCTACTCCTTTCAATTACAATATGTTTATTTACAGTGACCTACAATCCTCACAATTATTTCTTCTAAGACATTTTGACATGCTTTTTTTTATCATCGATTAACTATTAAGATATATATGCTTCAATTTGTACTATAGAGTATTGTGTACTGAATAACCATGGAAAATAATTACACACCATTTAACGAAAGTGGTCAAAATTTCTCAAACTTGAATCACTCGACACCATACACTAGCCTCTAAGCTGTTTTGTAGACAAAATGTCAATCTTTGAAATTCACCACTAAAAAAAGAATGCCAACCACTTGTCATCCACAATTGGGTTGGGTTGGTTTAAATTATGACGTGTTGATTTGCATCTACATACAATGGTCACAATTTTATGCTACTTATAGTGGTCACAATTTTATTTTCTAAGACACTTTGACATGTTCTCATTTTTCATTGTCTTACTAGTAGATTTCATCATGTTATCGTAGATTTCTCCATGAATTTTTTATATTTTAGATACTAATCCTTATTAACAGTGTATAAACAAGTTACATCAATTACAAACTAAAGTTAATCACTACATCTAGAATTGTGTGTGATTATAAAAAAAATTAGAGAAACAACATCACATATCAGAAAAGGGTGTGTGGATTTTACTGAGAAAGTTGAAACACATATACTTTATTTATATTGGAAGACTATGGTATATAATCATAAGTTCATTTGTGAAATGTTCTTAGTCATAAGCCAAGAAATTTAAAGGTGGCTAACCATAATCTAAGATGGTTGAAGGTGGTTAGTTAAAAGTGATTGTTATGTGCCTAATCACGGCATAGATAACATCTTTATAATAAGGTCATATATGTACAAATGCTTTCTTTATATAATAATGACATATATACCTAACATAAGTTTAGGGCTAGTGTTTATGTATCTTATTAGTCCCTGCTAAAGCAAGGAATACAACAATTGATTGCACGTCAAAATCATTTTGACTTTTGTAAATTTACAAACATTTTAACAATGTTTTATAATGTATTGTTTTGCATGCTTAAATAATGGAAATTCTCATACTTTGTTTTGCAAAATGTACAAACTCGATCAAATCAACCA
Source organism: Picea mariana (assembly GCA_032191745.1). NCBI lineage: Eukaryota > Viridiplantae > Streptophyta > Pinopsida > Pinales > Pinaceae > Picea > Picea mariana. The sequence goes on along the minus strand of JASDQU010243205.1, from coordinate 90,652 downwards.
TAATATTTAGTCTTGGGTTTTGTTTTGCATGCTTAAATAATGGATGATCTCTCGTACATTAATAATTATATGTAATATCAATAGGCTATCTTGCCACTAATTCCAACCTACCCATTATTTATTACAATATCTTGAGGATAGAAAATAATTTATGCAAAAGAGGGAAATGTTATTAATATTTCTCTAGGTGAGGTGAAGCTTTCATAATAGTCTCTTATTGAATATTTGGTAATCTTATGCCTCTTTAATTGAGATTAGAGGCTTCCTCGAATTTTTCTTTTTACAAGTTGAAATTGCAGTTTTCTTCTTTGTTTTACTATTTTATCTTCCACACTCATGCATTATATCTCTTTTTCTGTGGAAAATAATGCGAGTTCTATTTGAAATTTGCAAATATTATGGGAAGATCTCGTAAATATTATGGAATCCACATAACTTTTTCCATAGAATATACTAACTAGATCCAAAAACAAACGACATGAAATATGGCACTACACATATTATAATATATTATCAAGAAAAAAACAAGCTACATGAAATTTGGACATCTGAACAAAAATTTACAAGTTAAATGAGTACATCAATAAAAAATAACATACTAACCTTGCAAGTTAAAAATCTGATCTATGTAGATCGAGAACTGGATTTGTTCAACCGGTGGGTGATGAAAAAAATAAACATCTCAAACAAAAGCCAAGAACAGTGTTGCAACTATACAAATTGTGTCGCAAAGTCTCTTAAAGTCATGTATATATAGATCAAATAGTCAACTAACCATTAACACCGACCAATGAGATAGGAAAAATTTTTGTCACTATTGCAAAGAAAGTTTGTCACTATTGCGACGAAAATCCCGACTAGATTAAAATAAGATTTCCATGGATATTGCAATGAACTTTCATGGAAATAACGATGAAAATCCTGTCATGTTTAAAAAAAAAAGATGAAACTAGTGGAAGCGTGGAAACATTATGTGGAATAATCCGCCCATATGTAGTAGTGAGAGAGACAAAGGACATTTTTTTTAAAACAGAGAATCAAAATTTAAATATGATTTTTTTGTAGCAAGGGAGAGACAAGATGATTTTTTTTAAAACAAAGAATCAAACTTTAAATACGAATTTTTCCCAGCAAGAGAGACAAAGGAGATTTTTTTTTTAACAGGGAATCAAACTTTCAATACGAATTTTGCTCAGCAAGAGAAAAACAAAGGCAATTTGTTTAAAACAATGAATCGTTGAATATTCAGAACATGGAATTGATCCATATGGATACTGGGGGCCACCCACCTTTTCCAACTGGATCAAAAGAGTTTTTTGGCAATTTTGGCAATTTACTATTTTTAGCAATTTTCACTTTCGGTGCCATTTTTAGGGCTTAAATTAAGGTTTTTCAGGATCGAGCTTCTCATTGATAACTTACAACATCATTGAGGCCCCAAAGTACCTTTCCAATGGGCTATCATATGCCTAAAATGGAGATCGTATGCAAAACTTACGACCCCAGAAAGTTAATGTACTAACTTACCCAAACAGGGCCCACATGACTTTTGGCGCTTCATCTCCTAGAGTTAGGTTTTTGGATGTCTAGGGTTTTCGGTATTCCTTTTTATTGTAAAAGGACTTCAAAGCCTCATTGTAATGATCATATAGAGAATGAGCATAAACATCACATATCTTCTTAGAGATAAGCCGCCACCATTCCAGTAAGCTTGTTTTTGCTACATTTTACAGTTTTAGCTTATTTCATTATTGAATAGAAAACCGGTTTTACTGTATCTCTGTTATTTTGTGTTAAGAATCTGTTAAGAATCTATATTCATTTCGTTCTACTCATAAAATCTAGATCAGTGGTATTAGAGCGGTATTCTCCTTGTCGTCTGAATGCATGCCCCCAATGAGGTCAGAGTACAAAGAATTGGGTCTTGAGCTTATTTCTCTTGAGGACAAAAGCTCTTGCATGCCCAAGCAACCTCTCATGTAAGGAGAAAAGAAAGATGACATGGCAAAATATCCTTTCAAACCATTGATTGAGGAATCCCTCATGCAACAGAGGAACGAGATGATGGATAGTTTCGCGCAAATCCTTCGTTGGCTACCAATAGGTGATGCATCTTCTTAGAGCGGAGGCACCACCCCCTTCAAGGTACAAATAAACTTTTATATTCCTATATTTGAAGGTCATATAGACACAGAGGTTGTAGACAAGTGGTTGAATGTGCTAGAAGGGTATTTTTCTGTCCATAACTTCTCGAATAAAGAAAATATTACTTTTTCCCTCCTCAAAGTCGTCCCCCATGTCAAAGATTGGTGGGAAATGTTCTGTGAGAAAAAGGAAAGAGAGGAACCCTCAATATTTACATTCACAACCACCTAGGATTCCTTCAGGGATTCTATTAAGGAACAATATTACCCTATCGGAAGTTATTATGACTTATATACCAAATGGACCACACTGCGGCAATAAAGAGACCAAGCAGTGCCAGATTTCACAAATATCTTCCATACCTTGTTCAGTAAGTTGGGTATCAAATATTCATAGAGACATATGGTTCTCAAGTATCGCAGTGCTCTGCATAGATACATCTAGGCTGAAATGGAATTTCTATACATCTCATCCTTGGGCGCGGCCTACTGATATGTCGTCAAAATTAAGCAAAAGCTTAAACAAAAAGACACGGCAATTTGGGCCTGGGAACCCCTCACAAAAAAATCCAGGAAAGGGAGGCCCCAACCCACAGAACAAAGGATAGATAAAATATGGAAAGTATCAGGACAACTAGTCCAAGCCGCAAGAAAAGAGGGACACTGGAAAGACAAAGAAAGATACCGAGAAGTGGTGTGACTTCCATAAGAGCCCTTGGTATAACACTATTGATTTTTGTTCAAAGTAGTTGTTGGTGGCCGAAGTGAAAGCCTATGAATCAAATTCAGAGTCTGACTCTGACTCTGAGCCAGAACTAAAAAGGGGAAGACAAATCATTGAAACAAAACCCAGTGCCATTGTTTCTACCACCAAGCTCTAGCCTAGTGAACCAGATGAGCCAGAAGAAGTAGAGAGCCTCTTCCATTCGCAAATGTGGGTAAAAGGCACCCCCCTGCACTTCATCATTGATAGAGGTATCCATAAGAACCTCATCTCTGCAAGGGTTATCCAGTGGCTGGCCCTACCTACAATGCCTCACCCACAACCCTACACCATTGGATGGCTCCACCAAGGAAGTGATCTTTGTGTTAGCTAACAGTGTCGACTGTCATACGAAATCAATCCCTTCAAAGAAGAGGTATTGTGTGATGTTGCTCCTCTCAAAGTTTGTGATGTTCTTTTGGGCCAACCTTATTTATGGAAACATCATGTTGTATATGAGTCTAGGCCTCATAGTGTTATTATTACTTTGAGCAGAAAATTGTATAGGATACCTGAGGCAATCCCACCTAGTGCTATTTTCTTTATCTCTGCTAAGCAATGTAGGAAGGTCATCTCTCAGATGGGGAATTTTTTCTTCTTCATGATTTGCTCTCAGAATAAGCGAAAGATCACAGCCACATCCAGGGTCTCTGCATCCAACCTCTCCACATAGTAAAAGCAAGTAGATAAGGTCGTGGAAGAATACTTAGATATCTTCTCCTCACCTACCGAGGTACCTCTGCACTTCCAGGTCAAGCACCCCATCGATCTGACCTCCGGTGCACCACTAGCCAATGGGTCAATATATCGTCGCTCTTTGTTAGAGAATGAGGAGATCAAGTGACAAATCCAAGAACTGCTCCACAAGGGGCACATCTATCCTAGCTCATCACCTTGCAAGAGCCCAATCGTGCCGGTACAGAAGAAATATGGAATCTAGTGACTCTTCCTTGATTATCGGGCTCTAAATAAAATCACAGTCAGAAACTGGTACCCGATTCCCCAAATTGATGACCTTCTTGATCAACTCACGGGGTATAAATACTTCAGTAAGATTGATCTAAAGTCTAGATACCGCCAAGTCTCGATAGAATAGACATATGTATGGAAGACCACCTTCAATTCAAAGGAAGGCCTTTTTGAATGGTTCGTCATGCCCTTTGGTTTGACAAATTCTCCAGCCACTTTCATGAGGATGATGGACGATATCCTGTGACCATTCATCAATAATTTTGTAGTGGTGTATCTGGATGACATTATAATTTACATCAAGACTTGGGTTGAACACTTGTAGCATATTCAACAGGTTTTTCACACCCTGTGACAACACAAGCTATACGACAACTTGGAAAAATTCTCCTTCGACATGGACAGGGTCCATTACCTGGGATACATCATTGATCAACATGGTGTACATGTGGATCTAGCCAAGATCCAAGTCATCTGTGATTGGCCAGCCCCAACCACACTCACTAAGCTTTGAAACTTCTTGGGCCTTGCCAATTTCTACCATAGTTTTGTGTTAGGATTCTCCCATATTGCATGGGCCCTCATCCAAATCACTAGGGGTGGTGGTAAGGAAAAATTTGTGTGGGGTTGGTCCCAACAACAAGCGTTCAATGATTTGAAGCAGTGCTTGTGCTCATCCCTAGTACTTTCACTACCATACCTGTAGCATCCCTTTGAGATCGAGACAGATGCTTCAGACTATGTTGTGGGAATTGTTCTCACTCAGCACGGCCACCCCATGGCCTATCATAGTGAGACACTATCTAATGTTTTCCATAAGCACCCTACTTATGAAAAAGAAATTTACTCCATTGTGAAAGCCTGCCACCAGTGGAGACATTAGATTATTGGGAAGGCGACATTCATCCACACTGATCATAAGACACTATAGTTTATGCAGACACAAGGAAAATTGTAGAATGACCTCCATAAAAAGTGGTCCACATACTTGCAGAAATTCCACCTCAACATCAAGTATAAAACTGGAAGCACCAATCATGTCACTGATTACCTCAGTAGACCACCAATCACGACACTCACAACGATGATAGAATCTTGCAACCATGAGACCTCTGGATGACCCCAACTCTATGAGATAGACCTAGACTTTTTCACCACCTACCAAATGTTGGGTGCAAACATAGTTGTCGATAATTTCTATCTTTCGGATGGGTTGTTGTGTCGTCTGGGCCATATATGTGTTCCATAAAAAGAGAAAGTGAATCTGCTATGGGAATCCCACTACAGTCAGGTGGAAGGACACTTCATCATCGAAAAGACAGTGGCGATGCTACATAAACATTTCTACTAGCCAAAACTCCGACAGGAGGTTAGCAAGTATATCAGGTCCTGTACTTCCTACACTATTGCTAAACCTACCACTAAGAAACATGGCATGTACACCACTCTTCCTACTCCTGACAGACCATGGGAATCTATCTCAATGGACTAAATGTCGGGCCTCCCGTGCACCAAGCGGGGAAATGATTGTGTTTTTGTGGTTGTTGACCGCTTTTCTAAGATGGCAATTTTGGTTGCTACAAGAAGTGCATCACAATAGAGGCCACTGCCAAGCTCTTCTTTGAACAGGTATGGGTACATTTTGGACTCCCACAAACCATTGTCTCAAATAGGGATAGTCGATTTCTCAACACATTCTGGTCGAGCCTTTGGTCACTGTTGGACACCAAGCTAACCAAATCCACATCCTTCCAACCCTATACAGATGGCCAAATCGAGGTCGTAAATCGAATGGTTGTGCATATCCTTCACATGTATAATTCAAAGCACCCTCACACATGGGATGAGAGCCTTCCCTGTGTCCATCATAGCTACAACCGAGTCATGCATAGCTCAACTGACCACAACCCCTTTCAGGTGGGGTTGGGATTCCAACCATTGGGTCCCATAGATGTTTCACTTCCCCTTACGGTCATCTTGACCAACTCATCTCCTATTCCAACTGAAGCTGACAAAGTCACCCAATTCATTGAGAAGATCCAACACATCGGCCAACAGGTTTAGTATATCCTACAAAATTCCAATGAAAATTACAAAGAATGCCATGATCAACATCTGGTGCCACATAAGTTTCAGGTGGGAGACAAAGTTTGGCTGCACATGTAGAAAGAATGCCTTACAGGACCCCATAGGAACCTTCGGCCACTTCATTATGGGCCACACACCATCACCAAGGGCATGGGGCATAATGATTTTGAGCTCAACATTCCTCCTTTCCTTGGACTGTACCTAGTGTTCAACGTGGATCTCCTTCACCCTTATTTCCCACCATTATTGGACACCTCAGACATAGAAGAACAGCTGAAACCAAGAGAGATCAACCTCGACTGCATCCAGCAGAAATCCAACGATCATATTGTGGACACACAGATCAATGGTACTCGACAACAAAGGATCCATATTTATCAATTTGTCAAAGCAGGGCAACTCCTGCACCAAGGCAAGTGGCTCACCCGGAGCGAAATTCAACTAAAATTTCCTCATCTAATGGGGGAACTCAACGCAATTAAAAAAAAATCTTCCTAAGGAGGGGGTATTGATTTAGATGGATATTGGTGGCCACCCACCTTTTCCAACTGGCTCAAAACAGTTTTATGGCAATTTTGACAATTTACTATTTTTAGCAATTTTCACTTTCGGGGCCATTTTGAGGGCCTAAATGAAGGTTTTTCGGGATTGATATTCTCAATGATATCCTATGCATTAATATAAGCCCCAAAATAAATCTCCTTGATGATACCTTTCCAACGGGATATCATATGCCTAAAACAGAGATCGTATGGAAAAGTTATGACCCCGGGAAGTTAACGTACTAACTTACCCAAATGGGGCCCACATGGATTTTGGCGCTTCATATCCTAGGGTTAAGTTTTTTAATGTCTAGGGTTTTTGGCATTCCTTTTTATTGTAAAATTCCTTCAGAGCCTTATTGTAATGATCTTCTGGCGAATGAGCCCAGCCCTCACATCTCTTCTCAGAGATAAGCCGCCACCATTCTAGCAAGTTTGTTTCTGCTGCATTTTATAGTTTCAGCTTATTTCATTATTGAATAGAAAACCAGATTTACTGTATCTCTGTTATTTTGTGTTAAGAATCTATTAATAATCTGTATTCAATTCGTTCTGCTCGTAAAATCTAGATCAGGAATTCACCCAATAAGGGAGAACAAAAATGTTTATTTAAAAATGGGAACCAAGTCACCTTCTGACAAAGTGATTCTACCTTAAGGGTCACAAGGAAGGTTAAATAGAACATCGAAATCAAGCTATAAATAAGGACGAAAAAATTCCCCTTAGAAATCGAAGGATTTCTCTGGTAATCGCACACATTACTTCTCATGCGTCTATTGAATTTAGATCAACGGTTTACAAATTTGAAAATATCACCTATGTTAATGACCCAAGGTATTGCTCGGTTAAATGCCAAACATCTAGCATGAAAAGAGTTCAAAATTGAAGGCCTATATAATCTATTTCCACAAAACACTCAAAATGCATGGCAGGAAATCGTGTCAGTTTACAATCGTGGCAGGAAATTCCATGAACTTTGAATGGTAGATAACAATTAAAATATTTCTATTGATTCAAGATAAAATTGGATGGCATTCCATCTAATCATCTTACTATAGAATTTCACAATTATCTAGGAAACTCGCCCAACTCCAATTTTAGAATTCCACTACAATTTACATCAACATATAAATCCATATACAATTTTTTAAACTTAATTACAAATACATTTTTTAATGTAAGTACCATAACCAACATAGATGGATGTGATGATGTTCTTTCACAACTTGATCTTCGTCCTTTCTCCTACTCACTAATCGTTGATACTTCACCAGTAACTTCCATCCAATACTAAGGGTACTCTTCTTCCCCCTTAGCCCCTCGAGTTGCAAAGGGGCCACGCACACAAAAATTGAGAAAAATCTAGCTCCCAGTTTGCCTCCCAAGGTCGAGCTACCACTCTCTTTTCGAGTTGGGTATCCCAACTCTCACAAGAAAAATCAGTGAAAGAAATTTCAACAGCATAACTTTATGCATATCGGTCCTCCATCCATTCTTCTTCTCAGTCGTTACTTTTATAGATCTTTTCTTAGTGACCACTTGCCATTTTCGTGTTTAATTTTTTTTATTGAAAATTAATTTGGAATTATCCTCCCCATACACTTTTCACTCGTAATTTAATTAAATTTCAAATTCCCTCACCCAAACTAAAAGCACTCCTAAAATTACTCCTATTTGTGCCTTTATTCCCTCTATTTCCTTTTTAATGATTGACGCCTTTCTAAAACTTAGTTGTGTTTAATTAAGGGAAGTTCTTTAGAAATAGTACACTAGATTCATTTCTATGCTTCCACATTCCTTTTTAAATTTATTTCCCTTCTTGTCTTAGTTCCAATTTAGCATTTCTTGCACATAATCACTTATTAAATATTTAGATAAAATATTTATACTTTTAATTCTTAACTTGATTTTTCTTCATTCCCCCTTTTTAATTTATTATTTAGTTTTTAGTATTCTTACTCTATTTAGACTTAGGCTTAATTTTTAGACTAGTCTTAGCATTTTTAAGGGGATTTTATAAGTAATAAAATTACCCATTTATTAATTATTTTTAAGTGTGACAATATTCAAAACAAATTATTGTTTTTTAGGCACCTAGGTTCATTGACTCACCTTTATTAAAAATTATGAGGTGCCCTTCAAGACGCACCTCATGCTCTAAGGGTGCCACTCGCCTTTATTCAAGTTTTATTTATGCGACATTCCATTCAAGATCCACTACGTGTTCCAAGGGTGTCACTCGCCTTTGATTGAGTTTGGTAGTTGTCTAACTCTTGGAGTCAATACTCCCTGAGGTGACCTTGTGAAAGACTAAGAGCCTCTAAGAAATAAGGACCCTACCTTATTGCACGCCCCTTAGCATCTTTGTGAGTGATTGTCTCAGTCTTCCCTCATGGAATCGTGGATCTCTCGAACTATGTAATCATTAACCTACAATTCGAGCCACGACAAGAGTGCTAGTAGGCTCTGATAGGGCTTCTTCCACACTTCTCCATTAATACTTGGTTGTTGTGCATGGACCCTTTACTCCTTATGTGATTCTAATTAGAAATAAATCATCATCTTGCATCCATCAACAAAACCTGTCAACGATCCATAAACAATATCATAATATACCTGATCATATGTCACATATGCATAAATAGAAATACCCAAACCATATACAATCCACTCCCTGATTCGATCCTGATTCCAAGGAGGTCCATTGATGCCATTGACATCCTCAATTAGTCAAGTGTCCTGCACAAATAGGAGAAACCTGTCAATAACACCTGTCTAAACATAGATATCAAATAACATAACATCATAATCCAACAACATCATTATCAGAATCCATAAGTGAAACAAATAACCATATACTAAACTAAATCACTTGCACGTAAGTGTCTTCAAGGAATAAGTCAATAATGTGTGCTCGCAAGAGAGGGATGTTACAACATTTCAAAAAACATTAATAACATAAAAAATTCAATGTAGGCCATGAATAAAATATTTTAATATCCACCTTAATATATATATATATATGTGTGTGTGTAAAGAAAATACTTAAAGTAAAAAGAATTTAATATTTTTATAACAATTCCATATGTGTGTGTAAAGAAAATAATTAAACTAAAAAAACTTTCAACCTCTACCATAAATAAAAATTTTCAATATCCACCTTATATAAAACATTTTTAAATCAACTATATATGTGTGTGCAAAGATAATAATTAAAGTAAAAATAGTTGTATTCCATCCATAGGTGTATTTTACATCCAATATGGGGGAGATGTGTAATTCCTTCCATGCTTAACATGGATTTGAAAAGTTCTTATGGTTAAAAATCATTTGAATGGTGCATTGCTCAGTATGATGGAAATGTGTAATGGAGATGATATGTGGTATATATATATATATATATATATATATATATATATATATATATATATATAATGAGATCAACATGTCACTTAAGATAATAAAATTGGGTGGGAAGGATAACACTCAATCCCACAATCATTAGCACTAGACCGAATTGATACACACACACACAAATCTTAAGAACTAGTGTACATCCATTTTNTATATATATATATATATATATATATATATATATATATATATATATATATAATGAGATCAACATGTCACTTAAGATAATAAAATTGGGTGGGAAGGATAACACTCAATCCCACAATCACTAGCACTAGACCGAATTGATACACACACACACAAATCTTAAGAACTAGTGTACATCCATTTTAACTCTAGATCCATCATGATCCGAGAGGTATCAAATCCTTGGAGATGAAAACTTTTTTTAGAGTACAAAATTGAGGAAAGATTTGCACCTCAAATAATTTAATTCCTCTCGACAAATGATAAATCCAGAATTAATATAGATCTAGACTGATATAATATAAAAACATTGCTACAATCTCTTGATTCATAATAAGATATATAGTCATCAATCTGGTTTTGTTTAGCTAAAAATAAAAAATAAACTCAAGTGAAAATTTATTTACATGTAATATGATGACCAAAACCTTAGTTTTATTTATATAAATTTTATCTTTCTACTTATAATATCCAATATAAATTAAATTAGAAGCTTATGTGTCAAAGCACATTCACTCCCAAAACCTAGAACTGATTTAGAGGCACATTGGATGCATGGAAATGCATGTACAACATCCAAAACTAAAGTTCCTTCAAATGCACACTACTACCCATATAAGATTTTGGAGGTTTTATCCTTAAGTTGGTCAATCTCTATGCTTAAACATGCCGTTTGTAGTTTACATAGAATCGATCGAACCATAGTTTTGGCAAGTTAATTCGATATAGCATAAATTAACCATGCATTTGAATCTTTGATACAACATAAATTTTCTTTGGCTGCACGCAAATTATTATGCATATCCCAATTATCCGACAATTGGAATAAATAAACCACTTTATAATCCTTCGAACTTGATTGTATTATCTTTTAACTTCAACCAAATGATAACAAAAGAATAAGACTTTGGTTATCAATTTAATGTATGTTTTGTATAGAAATTGTACCATAAACTCTTTTAGGGTGTGATTAGTCTTGTTTATTGAATATTTTTTTTATCAAATAAATTAGGTAAATACTAACTACTTTGTAATTATTAGAATTATCAAAAAATCTATTCTAGTTATCATGAGTTTGTCAATCTTTTGGATAATTATTTGAGAATATTAACTCAACATTATGCATAATTTTTTTGATAATCTTAATTTCTTTTCAAAAGAAATTAAGTTCACTATGGAGTTGAAGGATAACAACATAATACTTTTTTTTTATGTTTTGATCTACAAGAAACACGATGGACCTCTTGGCCATGAAGTTTATAGAAAAAAGACTTCTTTACAAGAAATATGATGGACACCTTGGCCATGAAGTCTATAGAAAAAATACTCCTACAGAGAATTATTTTCATGTCAATTTTCATCACCATCCTACTCATAAGATGGAGTTTTGAACACCCTAACCATGAGGGCTATTAAAATCTCTAACGAGGACCACCTCAAACAAGAGAAATATCACCTTACCAAGGTTTTCAAGAGCATAGGTTACAATAATAATAATAATATCAAAATTGTAATAAGAAGAGCCTTGGTAAGGGTAGGAGGTGAGAATGTTGTAGAAACAATCACCTTGGTAAGATGGCTCACCTTCCTTAATTAAAGGAGTCACAAACAAGATCATCAAATTCTAAGAAAGAAAGAGATTGCATCCTATTTTAAATCCTTAGAAACCATCATGAAAAATATGGAACTAGTGAAAGACACTTTCGACCATCGTCAACAAAAAGGCGTCTATAAGGTAGAATTCTCTTGTGGAAAATGTTACATCAGAGAAATTGGATGACCTTTTCGATAAAGATTAAAGAGAATAAAACTGATATCTAAAATAAGCACACACACTCAATATTAGTTGAGCATTCTAATGGAACCATAAAACATGGACGTCTCAAAAACACCAAAATTCTAGCAAAAAAAAATCAATACTTTAGATGTAGAATCAGAAAAGTTGTTAAAATCATTAAACACCCTAACAACATTAACAAGGCTAGAGGTTTCGATATCAGTGAAAACTTGCTTTTGGTAATCTACATTAAAAAAAAGCAGCGGCTAATATTATCAGGTTCACTGATACTAGACTGTTATTTTCACATTCCTCTTTATCTTTATGGTTTACCCTTTCTATTGTTTCCCGGTTATCTTTTGGTGGTATTTTATATTTTACCTTACCTTTCCTATAAAATATTATAATTTGAATATTAAGATTTACAATTTTTTTGTTCAGGGATGTTATTATCATTAAGTTTTCTTTATTCTTTATGTTTAATATTACTTTTAATTTTTTTTTGTCGGGCATAATATTATTTTTATGAGTATATCATATTTTATATATTATTTATTGTATTATTATTTTTATTTTTATTATCATTATGTTAATATTATTATCATCATTTTAATTTTTTTAATAATTATAATATTTCATTATGATTAATATTTTAAAGTTTAAAATATAATAAGTATGATTATATAATAAGAATTAATTATATTAGAGTTCATAATTTAATTATTATATTAACATTTATAACAATATTGATATTATATATTAGTTTGTTTGAATTTGATATTATATAATTTAGGTACATTACATCCGAGATATGTTATATAGTTTAAGGTTGTATATATTATTTTTTATTAATTTTGTTTTTTATTTACTATTTTTTTATTATCATTATTTCTTCTTTGATGTTTAATAATAAGATTTATAATATAATAGTTAAATGATTGGTTTTTTAGGTCTTTTTTGGTTTGTTTCTCTGTATTTTTCCATATATATTACTAAGCATTTCTCTTCTCTTATTTAACCTTTTGTCTTCATGATGGATTTGATTTTTCATCCAAAATGTTGACAAACAAATGATGATTGTTATAGTTTTTTCGAGCAATTGTAATAACTACTCCCATCATAGAAACCTCAAAACACTACTTTGTAATTATCAACTCACAAAAATCATTTACACGCACATGCAAACCATTCTTATAATTTTCATATCATTCTATATCATAGAGATCCATGGCTCATGATTGTACCTATTGCAAAATTTCATCCACATCTTCCCAACATGAATTGGTTGAATTTTTTGGACATGCTTACTGAAATGTGTTTCTTCGTAGGTTATTCATCATCCTCTTGTCCACTAGATAATGTGTCCAACCCTCCAAGCCTTTGTCTCATCTTATCCTCTAAATAAAAACAAATTCCATCAAGTATTGGATCTTTAACCACATATTCACTAAAAGTTTTATATGTTTAGTAAGAAGCATTTTCACAACATTGGCATAGTGTTCCCTTCTAAGTTGTTACATATCTTCCAAAAATTGGTTCATGCACCCAACAAAATTTTTCATTGAAATATAATCCATGTTTTCATCATTTTTCTATAGTTCCCTTTCTTTTATCCAATCAAAACCTATTGAAACATTATTCAATAATGGTTTCACAAACACCATATCATCCTTTGGATTGTCTAACTTTCATATAAACATAGGCAATCAATTCATCATAATAGTGATTTGTTACTCCAATTTGGAAAATTCTTATTTGGCATTTTATGCTCACTCATTTTTGTGACATTCTCTTCACCTTCATTGCCACCAATAAACCATTGGTCATATTATTCTCTTATGCACAAAACCAACTTTTAATTTCCTCTTAGCATTGGGAAAGTCCATCCTTTTCACTCTTCACAGTGAGCTTTGATACCACCAATAAAGAATATTTTCATAGTTAACGAAATTTTCCATTTTTAGCACAAAGCACCTTTAAAGTAGATAGGTTGTCACCATTGGAGAGGATAAACAATGGCATGCACCTCCAAACTATGCCTACATACAAGAACCAACACCCACTTTATTTTCCAAGTTACAATTATGCACAAGAATTCATCTTAAATAAAACTCTAACATAATGTTTTATTATTTCAATTTTTAACCAATTATAATCAACAAAACATAGACATAACAACAACAATAATAAACTAGTATTGAACAAATTTTTCCTATGGAAAACCCATAGTGAACAATTTCTTAAGAAAAATGTCCAAGTACAATATACTAGTCCAATAAAAATGTTGGTCTCCATTGAAAATGCAACTGATACAAAAACTTAATCCAATTGTTCAATGATTTTGGCACAATCCATCTACACCAATGATGAACCCACTGATGTTCCCAACTTTGTGCATCTAAACCCCCATCTTCATTGAAAATCGACTTTAGTTGCATCTATCTGGACACAATTGAATCCTTAATCAAATCCATCCAAGACACCAACATTCCATAAGTAGACATGTTCTCTAAACAAGTATGTGTCTAATCCCTTTACTTCATTGATGTTAAAATTAATGCAAAACTCTTTCACTAGTTCTTTCATCATTCCAAATGAAGTGTCAATTTCCTATTTATATGTTTGGGTCTCTCATCAATTCTTTGTGTTGACCTCAATTTTTCCCAAAAATATTCAACAAGCATGCTACCTTTGACCCTTATTGCCAAATATTGGGACCATAGTCGTCCATTTTCCTTGGGCAATTTTTCTAAATATCCAACACTTTGTTCCACATTCTCTACAACTTATTGAAGCACTATTTTTTTTCTTTGTTGACTTAACATCTCCCATGCATTACATTTCCATCTTGTTTTATCTTATGACCATTCCATCAGTTGTTGAAAACAAGCCAAATCATGACTTGTCATAAGACCTGTCAACTCCCTGAAGCCAATCCTCAAGTCCTTGTAGAATTATATGTTGCTACTTGAACCTATCCAAAATGTGCAACATACACCCCCTTCATGAAACCCCAAGTGTGGTTTAGCTTTGCTGACAAGTGTATTACGTATGGACAATGCCAAGTGTGTAAAATCCCGCTCTTGTGCACTGAGCGAACTTATTCTTTGAGGAAACTTGCTCGCAAGTGATCTAGATTTTATGCTATTAAAACATTGATTTTGATTATGAGGCGTTATGGGTTGATGACATGTTGTTTTACTACATTGACATAGATGGGTGCTATTGAATTGGTTTTACTGAGTGTGCAGGATTTTGGACCTCGAGGTTGCAGAGGAATCGATGGAACCCCTTGGACTCCGGATCCAGTCGGGGAGTGTACCATTGGGGTTTTATTGTTTTATTGTGATATTAGTGCATCTGATTAGATGATATGATTATGGATATATTGTTGACATGATTCATTGATGATGCAAGCTGACGATAGCTTGCTGACCAAACTCACATGTGAAGTAAAGGGGTCACGCACGACTACCAGAGATGTTGAGAGAGAGGTGTGGACAACAGCCCTGCCATAACCTACTAGCACTCTCGGCGTGGCTCGAACTGTCGGTTAACGATTACCTAGTTCGAGAGGACCCATGATATCGTGAAGGAAGACTATGAGAGTCGCTCACGATGAGTCTAAGGGGCACACAATAAGGTGGGGACCTTATTCCTTAGAGGCCCTTAGTCTCCCACAAGTTCACCTGGTGGAGTATTGACTCTAGAGGTTTTTGATGTCTACCAAGTCAGTCAAGAGGTGAGTGGCACCCTTGGAGCACATGGTGCATCCTAAAGGGAACGTCACAAAAGAAAATGGAAAGAGGTGAGTGGCACCTTTGGAGCACGTAGTGTGTCCTGAAGTGCACGTCGCGCAAGGGAAATAGATGAGGCGAGTGGCACCCTTGGAGCACCTAGTGCATCTTGAAGGTCACGTCATGTTATTAATGATAAATGAATAAACCTATATAGACCTAATACTATTATCGTGATAAGAAATTTAAAAAAAATAAATTCCCTAATAAAATGTTGCCCACGAA
>JASDQU010243205.1:20058-71884 GCA_032191745.1 Picea mariana | reverse complement strand
CTTGGGTTGCGATTTTTTATTTTTTTTATTTCATTGAAAAACAAATGTCAATCCCTGTCTTCATTTTTGGTGGTTGTGATTCTTATGCTTTTAATTCTTTAAGAAAAAAACACAAACACACACAAAAAAAAAAACATTATTTTATCTCTCTTTGTGTACTGTTGGGTGCCCCTTTGTACGTTTTTGGGGTACCCTAGGTGAAGGAAGGATGAATCCCTTATCCCTGGCTACGATTGATTGGTGCATTGATGAAATTAACCTTTTCCCCCCTGCATCAGTCCATGTACTTTTTTATTATGTTGGGTCTACGATTTTTTCTTGTTGTTATAACCACGAAATTGTAGGTGGAATGATCTCTGCATCTCTTGTTGATTTCCCACGAAAATGTTTACCCATTAAATGTGATTTTATTATTGTTATTAACCATGAATTTGCAGGTGGACTGGTCTCTGTGCCTTCCTATTGAATGCCCATGGTTTGACATTTAATTGTGACTGATTTTTGCTATATGTTGCCATAGATTTTACTACCACTATTGATTGTTACACGTATTATAGTTATTTACTGTTATCCTAATTTTATTCCACGATTTCTCTCCAGATATTATTACCATGACTTTGTTGTTACCACAATTTTATTTCCAGAGTTTATTACCACAACTTGATGGTTACCAAGATTTTAATTCCATGATTTTATTACACTGATTTTGACCATGATTTTTATTGTCATGAATTTCATTCCTTTGTTGTCACCACAATTTATGACCATTGGTTTTATTACCATAGGTTGACCACATTTTACTGATACATGGATTTTAATCATTACTATTACTTCCTTAATGACCACGTTTTTCCCTTACGGTGTAGTGTTTTGGTATCCGACTGAATGCATTGATGTTGAGTGCATATGATTTTCCCTTTAAAGGTGGATTTTGATGCGTTTGTTGTCGATTAGGCACGTTTTTCCATTAATTTTGTATATTGCGTTTTGCTGATGTGTGTAACGAATGGATAACCTCCGTGATTTCGATTGATTGGTTAATCTCAACAATTTATTTATCCCTTCTTGCATGGGTTGCATTGATTTTATTGTTGCCGAATAATGACCACGAAATTGCTGATAAGTAGCACAACAAATTTCCTTTAAATTTGATTGAGTTTAGTTGTTGATTGTGCCATGTTTATCCTCTTAATTGTTGATTGTGTTGTTGTTGGAATAACCACCTTAATTTCCTTGTAAGGTGCTACAATGATTTAAGGGACGACAAATTCCTTCTTATGATTATTTTCCACATTGAGTTAAATGATAACAGTTATGTAAATCGGCTTGTTATTGCGCTATAAATTGTTATGTTAACAGCCATGGAAATCGCCTTGTTAGTGTTACATTAATTGTTATGTTAATTAACATATTAATCATCGTGTTATTGCCATATTACTTGTTATGGTAACAGTCATGTAACCTTCCTTGCCATTGCTGACTAATAGTCATGTTAATTGTTATGTTACTTGCCTTGCTATTTGTTGTATTAAAGTGTTATGTAACATATATGTAATTCCCTTGTTAATTTGCTACAACAATGTTTTTAGTTGGTATTTTCCTTCTCAATTGTAATAGCCAACTAATGTGGTTAGTTCGGTCATTATAACTAGACTAAATGTTGAGATTTAATGTTCCTAAGTGCTATAATGGTATATTTCTACTTTGAGAATGTTCATGTTGTTATTCAAGTTTATGGCTAGTTAGATGGAGATTTGGATTAATATAGAATTGTCCTTTTAGGTTGTAATAATGATTAAAATTAGTATGGTGAGTAAAGACTAGATTGCAAATCTTAGACTTGTTAAATTGATTATAATTGAGGTTAGATTGTATTTATAATTATAGTTCTAGTATTGATTGCTTAGACTTGCTAAATTGATTGTTTTAACGTTAAGTTAGTGGGTGCATTAATGACTAGTTGTAACTTGACGTGACCCGTTAGAATGGAACCCGTGTTAAATTATAATGTAATCATGGACCATTTATCCTGGGTGATTAGTGGGGTCGGGGACGATGTCATGTGGGTTGGCGTCACCACTTGTCTTCATTATTTTGTGTCTCGTCGACCTTTCGGGTGGGGGTAGGTATAGTCTCCCAGTCAGTATTCGATTCCTAGAATGTCATACTTTTCTAGAGTCCTTGGTCTAGATAGCTTATTTTTGTGCCAAGTTTATTGACGCGTCTATCACCTGGGAATGACATGAATCCTAATACGGGGATCATGGCATGCCCTATGGGTTAGCAGTGAATGATATCTTGGTCGGAGTCGATGCCTACCATGTGAGTGTGGCTGAGCATCGTATGTTGACTTGGGTGCATGCGTTGGTTCGCATGCCTTGACGTTCTAGTCTTATTCATCAATGTCATTATGTCAGGAAGGGAAAGTTGTCCCTTATCTTGTAGGTGTTTCTTGTTGCGTCGGGMTGTTAGTCGTTACTCCTGGTTTTCTGTGCATGTTTTCCCCATTTCTCTTGTTCCAGTGCATGGTGTCGTAGTTTCCTATTGCTTGGGTTGTGTTCTTCTGTTCATCATATGTGGTGTGGTCAAACTATTATCGTCGTTCCTTCTTGCCCCTTATGTGGTGCAGGTAACCATGGTTAGAGGACGTCACAGAGGTAGATGATGGGGTGCTAGGGGAGGAGGCGTGACGCCTCCAATACCATTCATGCCTGAGGGGTCTAACCCCCAGGAAGATGAACAGGTTGTCAGGTAGGAGCAGATAGTAGTGGGTGATGTAGTCAGAATGATGAGATGTTTTCCATGCATGTCTGAGGCACTGATCAGCCATTTGGACAAAGATGAGGCTAGAGCGTCGACACCCCATGAGGGTCCACCGCGCGATCCGGTCGGTACTGGTAGCATTCATCATGAGCTCGAGAAGGTCAAATTTCCTAAGTTATTTGGTGTCCCGGATGACACAGTTGTCAAGGCATGGTTGGAGAATATGGTGATGTGCTTTTCACTTCGCCATTATACCTCCAACATAAAGTTCCGCATGGAAGTATTTCAACTGAAGGGGAGCACTTTTCTATGGTGGAAGACACTCCTACCACAGTTGAACATGGCCTTCGAGGATGTGTGATAGGAAATGTTTGAGGAACGGTTTCGAGAGAGGTACCTATCAGAGGAATTCATTGAGCATCAGCTAAATGAGTTCAACACCTTATGACAGGGCGACCATACGGTGCCTAAGTACAAGGCTCATTTTATGGAGTTATTTCAGTATGCTTCGCATATTAACACTGAGAAAGTCAAGGTCAACAGGTTTGTGTTCAACCTTAATGGAAGCATAGGTGCAAATATTAGGATTTTGATGCTTCAAACCTTGCATGATGTCATCCAAAAGGCCCTCATAGTAGAGGAGGATCCTATCAGTGGGGGTCAGAGCAGGACTCCAGCGAGACAAGCAGGGCAGGTGTCATCTGGTGCATAGCAGCACTAGACACCAGCCAGACATACACCAGGATATTGTGGCTTCCAGAGAGGACCCACTTTCACTACACCTCGCTGACCGATGCCTCATCAGGGGACACCTTATCAGGGACCACAACATCAACAACATTGTTGACCATAGCAGCAGTAGTTTAGGCCTGTTCAACAAAACAGACCAGGATTCTAGGTCGGTGGGCTGTCATCTTCTACTTTGGGTACCAGGACTACTGGACCAAAGAAGGGGTGTTTGACATGTGGGGAGCCACACTACCAGGACAACTTCCCTATGGAGAGGACTAGAGCATCTAGATCAGCCAGACCTAGAAGATAGTTTAGCTCCCTTTCCAAACTTTATCGAGCTCTTATGTGGTTTAATCTGCAAGAAGACTCGATCCCCAACCTCATAACTATGGTCGACACGGTGCGCATCGGCATAATTCTTATGTCGATCCTACGCCTCTTTAATCCTTTGTCTTATTGTGTGAATTTTCTATTCCATTTCTTGGATCGCTTCTGGTCCCACTAGGACCCTATATTCAAGTCAATCCCAACTTAAAGGCGTATGAAATGGTCGCCCATAAAGAAACTCGAAAGGCACCATCTTAATGGTGCTTTGGTAACTGTTGTTATAAGCGAATTCCACTAGTGGAAATAATTATTCCCAATGCTTTTGTTGGTCCATCATATACATGCACAACATGTCCTCCAAGGTTTGGTTCATTCTTTCGGTCTTCCCATCAGTCTCCGTGTGGTACAAAGTACTCAAGTTAAGTTGGGTTCCCAAGGCCTCTTGGAAACTCATCCAAAATAATCCAGTAAACATTGATCCACGATTGGATATAATCCTCTTACGCATGCCATGTAGCCTCACAATCTCACTGATGAAAACTTTAGCTATGTCAGGTGCCTAATATGTCGTATGCACAGGAATAAAGTGAGCACTCTTCGTCAAAGTGTCTAATACTATGAAAATTGAGTCATGTCTCCTTGCTATCAGTGGAAATCCAACAATAAATTCCATCGCAATAACCTCCCATTTCGATTCTGGAATAGCGTGTGGTTGTAGTAATCCTGCTGGATGTTTATGTTCATCCTTTACTTGCTAACATTGTAGATATCTAGCCACATAGTTGACTATATCTTCCTTCATTCCCTTCCAAAAGAATAACGGTTTAAGGTCTACCCTCATCTTCGTCACTCCTGGGTGATCCATGTACACTGCTCTATGAGCCTTGTTTAGGATCAAACTCCTCAACTCATCATTCGATGGTACGTAAGTATAATTTTAAAACCTTAATAATCCATTGTCGTCAATTGTAAATCCTTCAAATATTGGTACCATCATTATGTTTTGTCCGATAAAACCCTTGACCTCTTTGTACCAGTCATCATCACACTGTAAAGTTAGAATATTTTCACATAGATTCATTTGAAGAGGAAACACTGAAAATATGTGTGGTCTCCGACTCAATGCATCTGCCACTCGGTTCATTGTTCCTTTTATGTAAGTAATCTCGAAGTCGTACTCGCTAAGTAATTTCGACCAATGTCGTTGTCGCGTGTTCAGGTCACTTTGCATGAGGATGTGTTGTATTCCATATTCATCAGCATTTAGTTCAACTTTTCATCCAATCAGGTAGTGTCTCCAAACCTTAAAGGCATATACGATGGCTAACAACTTCAAATCCTGTGTTACATAGTTCTTCTCATGCATTCTCAGTTTCCTTGAGATGTATGCAGTCACTTGACCATTTTGCATCAAGACTCTGACTAAGCCTTCCTGGGATGCCTCAGTGCATACCAAGAAGTCTGAGTCCATGTCGGGGACCTTTAGTATCGGTGTTTTTTTCAATAGCTCCTTGAACCTCTAAAATACTTCCGCGCATTTCTCGGTCCAAACAAAATTCTTGTTTTTCTTCTGCAATTTTGTGATCGGATTTGCTATCTTTGAAAATCCCTCTATGAAATATCAATAGTATCCTACTAAACCCATGAATCTACGCACCTCCAGGACATTCGTCTGTGCAGGACATTCCATAATAGCCTCGACCTTTTCTAGATCCACGGTGATACCTTCGTCGGTGATGACATGCACTAAGTAGTGAATCTTCGATTGATAAAAAGATCATTTGGACAACTTCCTGTCAAATTGGTACTCTCGCAAACATAGTAGTACCAAGCACAAGTGCTTGTCATGCTCCTCCATCGTCTGAGATTAAATCAAAATATTGTCAATGAATACTTGGATGAACTTGTCCAAGTACTCGTGTAACACCCCGTTCATCAAACTCATAAATACTCGTGGGGCGTTTGTCAGTCCAAACGGTAAAACAATAAACTTGTAATGTCCAAAAATTGTCTTAAAAGCGGTCATAGGGACATCCTCCTCCTTGATCTGTAAGTAGTGATACCCTAATCACAAATCAATCTTTGAGAACACCGCCACACCCTTCATTTGATCAAACAAATCATCTATCCTCGACAATGGATACTAATTCTTGATCATTGCCTTGTTCAATTGATAGTAGTCAATGCAGAGCTATCATGACCCATCCTACTTTCATATGAAAATAACAGACACACCCCATGGTGACACACTTGGACATATTAGTCCTAGGTCCTATAACTCCTTCAATTTCATTCTCAACTCTTGTAACAACGAGGTCGACATTCGATAAGGCATTCTCACTATTGGTTTAATTCCCGGTTTTAGGTCTATATTAAAATCCAATTCCCTCTCTGATGGCATCCCTGGTAACTCCTCTTGAAATACATCTCCAAACTCTCTCACCACTGGGAGGTGTTCTAGACCTTCCACTACTCCCTTCTCATTTAACGGGAGGACCGCATAAAGCTTTCACCCCTTGTGCATGCTCTTTCGTAGCTGTAAGGAAGATATGAACCTCATGGAAACTCCTTGGTTTCATCCTACATTCACACATCTTTGTCCCTTGTCATTGACCAATCTCAATCATTTCGTCTTACAGTTGAGTATCGCCTCATGCGATTCCAACCAGTGCATACCAATCATGACATCATAAGATCCTAAGATCATGACATACAGGTTGGCCTAGGTGACAAACTCTGTTAGGTTAAGGGTACAACCGATAAGCTTTCCTCCAACCTTCTATTTGGTTTTAGAAGCCATCTCTACGAAGCTAAACTCATCAAGTTTGATTGCATTTACCTTAATCCTTTTTAGCACTACACCATAAATGAAACTCTCGATAACATCGGGATATATCAAAATACTAAGGGTCTGGTCAGCGACGGTACCTGACGTCTCAATCATAGTCGACTGGTGCTATGCCTGGTGGTTATTCATCATTGCATGAATCCGATGGGCCTTATGCATATCTCCCATGGTAGTGGGTCCGGCTGATCCAGATTCTCTAGTCCTCTCCATAGGGAAATTGCGTTGGTAGTATGGCTCCCCACATGTCCAACACCCATTCTTCAATATAGTACTCATGGTACCCAATGTAGAAGATGATGGCCCACCGGCCTAGAATCCTGGTCTGTTCTATTGAATAGGCCTAAAATTTTGTTGTTGTGTTTGACGTTGTTGTTGATGTTGTGGTCCTCGATAAGGTGTCTTCTGTTGAGGTGTCGGTCGTCAAGGTGTAGTGAAAGTGGATCCCCTATGGAAGCCACGATATACCGACATATGTCTAGCTAGTGTTTGATGTTGTTGTGCACCAAATGACACCTGCTCTGCTGGTCTCACTGGAGTCCTACTATGACCCCCACTGATAAGATCCTCCTCTGCTATGAGGGCCTTCTGGACGGCAACATGCAAGGTTTGAGGCATCAAAATCCTAACCTTTACATGTAAGATTCCAATAAGGCCGAACACGAACCTATTGACCTTAAGCTTCTCAGTATTAAGATGTGGAGCATACTGAAGCAACTCCATAAAACAGGCCTCTTACTTGGGCACCGTACGATTGCCCTGTCGTAAGGCATTGAGCTCGTTGAGCTTATGCTCAATGAATTCCTCCGAAAGGTACTTCTCTCGGAACCATTCCTCAAACAATTCCCATGACACATCTTCGACGACCATGTTCAACTGTGGTAGGACTGTCTTCCACCATAGAAGAGTGCTCCCCTTTAGTTGAAAGACTGTTACACATGAAATTTGCACACCTAGGTACCTCGCCCTAAGTGTCGTAAAGTGTCATATAAGTGTCGCATACACCTTGAAACCATGGAATAACCTATGTCACAATCTCTAGTCAAGGTGGAGGAGGGATATATTACATGAAGGCCAAAATACCAAGTACACATGAATTATTATTAATATTCATGGAAAAGAAATTGATCAAGTGTGAGAATCAAGTGCACATGAATTATTATTAATATTCATGAAAAAGTAAGTAATTGAGTGTTGGAATCCACCTCACATTTGGTTTCCTATTTTTTAGGGAAGGCGGAGGATCTCATGGATGGTTGAAATATTTCCTCCTTAAAATCCTTGAGAGATATTTCCTCCCCAAAATCCTTAAGAGATATTTTCTCCCTAAATATCTTAGAGATCCCTTTCTTATTGGATATGATGAGAGATTCTCTCCATGGTGGTTAAGTCTCCAAATCTTATATAATGAGGGGTTTCCATGGAGGAGGTTGAATGAAGATTGAGGATTATACCAAACTTATGATCTCATGAGTGGTATGTCATTTGGAGCATCAACATCTTGTGCATGGACTATTTAAGCGAGGGTTTGAACAAGGGGAACTTGATGAAGTTGTTGCACTCACATCTATGGTTGTAAGTTTTCTTCATTGTTGTTCTCATTAATATAATATGTTTGGCCTATTTCTTTCAATTCTATGTTTGATCTCACATGAATTCATCTCTAATAGATATATCTATTTCAAGCTAATATCAGTAGAGTAGGAAGTTGTTTGTACTTTTGTTTGTCTATAGGGCTTATCGAGGAGTTTAAGATTGGAGCTCAACTCGGACTGTGCAGGGACAAACACTGGTAAAAAGGTACTTCTTTTATCCTTCCTCCTCACACATTAGTTTATCTAGATATAAAAGGAAGTCAGTGTCCATGTTAAACATCTTCTGTCTTAAGAGTTAAGAGTCTAGCTCTCAAGAGGATATCTACCTATCCGCAAGGAGATTTTCCTACGACAGAAATTGGCGACTCCACTAGGGATCGAATCAAAACTTTCAGTTTTGGTTTTCCTCATAGACCTTGTCTTGGCCTTTGTTATTTTTAGACCTTTTTCACCTCATATGTTCAATTTCATATGTTGATTGAATCTGTATTCCATCACATACACTCTGAATGCCAAAGTTCAACTAAATTTTTAGGTTTTTTGGACAATTTTTTGGGTTTTAGGACACCAACGCTCCCTGAAGGTCTTAGATAGAGCATTATAATTCTCTGGTGCCCCTTACACCAGAGCATCAAACTTTCTTTGCAAAAAAACCCTTCCAGAATTGTATTTTCTGAAATCCAATCTTTGTTTTTTCTTTGCTCGGCTTCTTTGTGCTTCAATGCTTCTTCCTATTAACCTTTGCCAACCTTCCTTCTGAGAAATAAGCACTTTCCTGTTCAAATTTTGTGGCCTTCTTCCTTATTTTGAGTTTTTTCTACTGTTGAGAACTTGGAATCAGTTCACTGCTTTCTTCTCTCTTATCTGACTGAGTGAGAACTCTAGTGAAGGGCATCATAAATCTATGAATCATCTCATTTGGTTCTTTGAGGTCATATTTCTTAAGCATCTTTCTTTTGTTTGATATTTCTTGATTCTCTTTGTTATCTTTTGTTTTATTTTCACTTCTTGTTTCAATCATAGCAAGAGGGTGTGTTGTTTGTGTGAAATCTGCTTATGCTTGTCCGAATCTCCTTGATCTGAAAGGGTAGTTAGCAGGAGGAGTTTTGCATTGAATTAATCATCATTCACATACAAACAACAAAGATACATCTTAGTGATTGGTTTACATATTAGAAGGCATTTCTGAAATTTTTCATCATTACATTGAATTCGATTGAGAACCAATTGATTGAGGACATTCCATATTAGTGTTTGATAGTGAAAAAAACTCTTTCTCTTTCCCTTAAATAGGAATTCATTGAAAAGAAACGATTGATTCTCATCTTTTATGCATCTTTTTGGAATTGAGTCATCATTCCATTAATTTCACTTTCATACACCCTTTGAGTAAAGAAAAGCTATGAAACGAACGCTAATTAAAAATTATCTACAACATTTTTTGTTTTTAGGATCTTCCACCAACAGTAGACTAGGGTTAGCACTTTGGATTAGGCTGTTAGCACTTTGGATTAGGCTGTGAGTACAACTCTCCAAAGTTTTCAAAACAAACATTAGCATCCTAAGCTATGGAGAGTCAAATCCAATTGTCATATTGGTTTTTTGGGATCCCTCTCTCACACAGGGGTTATGCACGAGGTCGCATTCGAGTGAATTACGAAGATTATCCCTCCGTGGTTCAATTGTTTGTAGTGGTCGGATCGTATATTGGGGGTCACTTGAAGGTATACCCATGATTATGTGTGGGAGCCTCTCGAGTTGATTTTGGACTTGTTATCCTTCCCATACGTTTCAGATCAAACTATCGACTATACCCACCCAGGGACTCACTATGAATTGGTGTATTTAGTTGCCATAATATTTAGGTACTTACACAAGGTGATGGTGAAGGGAAGTCTCACTGTACCTGGAACAGACATTGGTCAAACTCACTCAGGCTCCTTGGAGGGTAAATCCACAATTACTGCATGGAAGCTTACACCAAGGTGAAACTCCATTAAGCAGGTCACCATTGTAACTGTTCCACCATATCCTAACCCCTTCTTGACTTGATCACGCGACGTTGTATTTAATCACCAACTAGTACGATCATCGAGAGAAGTTTTTTTTTGCTTGGTTGATTCCTAGATTTTATTAGTGTATGATGTTTCTTTTTGTTAGTTGGCCCTAGTTTTTCAGTGTTCTCTGTTATTCTCCACAATTGAGCCTGTAGACGATAAAAGATCTTCGTCGATCATGGAGGATGCAAGGGATGCCTCCGGAAGGCTATCAACCCTTCCTCCTAACCCTCTAGAAGGCAACTACTGTAGAGAGGTAGAAAATCAATCTGATGCTGGAAGTGTTATTGCTCCTCCATTAGATAAATTAGAAGGTGCTTTGATTACGGTTGAAAATCACACTACATCTGTTTTGGTAACCCCTCTCAAACCAATTTTGGTTTGTTTAGACTCCCTTGGGAATATCATAGACAAAGAGGTCCCACGATTACCGGAGAGGATTTTTACAGAAACATATATGGGATCCACAAAACCAATGTTTAGTGATGAGTATAGGACTCTTGTTCATCCTAGCACTGCAGTAAATACCAATCCCACACCTGCTCGTTATGTATGGAGGACTTCATCAAGACATGATCTCCATGAACATTTCAAATCCTTTCGACAACACTTTCATCCTCATGACCCTCCTAGTGAAACAGGACCATCGGGTCAAACCATGAATCACCCAGATGATCAGGTCATTAACCCTACTGTTATGCCAGCACATGTCCATCCTAATCCTGGAATCATCACCTCTACTCATCTCCAAGGCACTTCAATCTCTACCCCCATTTCTACAAGCTTTTACTCTACAGCTCCGCATGTTCCACACGATCCTGTTGGGATATCTTTTCAGCCGAGAATGCAGACCCCTGCTAGACAAACACAACCGGCTAGAGGGAAACCACCATATAATGAACCTTTCCCTCATGGAGGACTACCATTCTATGGCGGGCCTATCCCTCCCAGGGGACAACCCCCTTTTCATGCTCCTCCTGGATGGAAACCTTTGTTTGCCAGTCATACCGCAGTCGTTAATCCACCACTGGTAGGGGGCAACCTTTGTTTGTTGGAAACCCTTCACAATCCCGGGGAGTATCTTTAGGAGGAACTTTTATTCAACCCCATGTTGGGGGACACTTGTATGATAACCCACTAGGAGGAGTATCAAATCTTGTTCCTTTAGAAACATCTTATGGACAATCTTATTCGGGCGGCATCCCAAACACCACCTGGAATTCTCTGGGAACACAATCTTATCCTCCTCATGGGTCTATTGTATATCCACCTCTAGGATCTACTCCTTACCATTCTCAAGGGAAAAATGTTTATCCTCCTCATGGGAAAGCAAATCACCCGTCCTATAATTCTCAGAACCCACCGGGTTATGCAAATATTTCTCATCCATCATCGAATCCTTCTTATCCTGGCCAGCAACAACCGTATGTAGGAGGACCTACTAGTTACAACTATCCACCTAACCTAGTTTATGGTCCTACTGGTGTTCCTATGCTGCACCAGTATCATCCTCAAATTAACCAACAACTACCTTTCCTTGTGACTCTAGATCTCCGAGACTTGTCTCGGTTAACTAATGACCCTATTTTTCATTCATCGGTTTGGCCAGTCATTCCAGCTAAACTTCCTTCTGATATTTCAAAATTTGACGAAAAATATGGCAAAGATCCAAACAACCATGTGATGAATTTCCATTTGTGGTGTTCATCAAAGTCTCTCATGGATGATTCTGTACGTTTTCATCTTTTCTAGCGAACACTTACCGGCTCGACAGCAAAGTGGTATATTGAACTACCACATGCTTCTTTTCATAATTTCAATTCCCTTGCCATGTCTTTCCTCACGCACTTTCAACTACCTATTCGCTATGAGACATGTACTGAACTCTTGACCTACCTTCTTCAAACTGAATATGTGCATATCTCTAACCATATTCATGAGTGGAGGTGACAACGAAGGATGATCAAGGCAATCATTCCTAACATATTATTGGCAGAATGATTTACTAAATCACTTTTACCCCCAATTGCTCGTGATGTCTCTATGGGTGGCATGGTCATAGAGGAGCAAGCCATTTCTCAGGCTCGGTACTTAGATTTGGTTTATTCACAATCTTGTACTTTGTATGATATTCTTCCAAATGTTGCTTGAGCTAATACCGATCCATCTAAACCGTCCTCTTCATCTCATGCGGATGGTGTTATCGGTTCCATCAAAACTCAATCTACTTCCCAATCACTCACACTCTCCTCTACCTCCCTCCAAACTCAGATCTCTTAGGTGAATGCAGTTCAATCTTCCCCTTCAAAACAATCCAGAGGTAAGAAGAAGACAAAGAATAAATAAAAAAATAACAATGAACAACCAAAAAATCAATCTCAAACACCTGCTACCGAAAAGCAGACACAATGGAAACTAAAATTCTAGTGTATCATTTGTGGTGATGATCACCACACTTGAGACTGTCCACTTCGCAATGAAGTGGCGGAAATTTTCCAAGGAAAGTCACAACACGGTGTGCTTACTCATCCTTTTCCATAGCAACAATGCATCGTTGCTCAAACCCCCTCTCCTGGGGGTAGTTCTAGCCATCCTAATGATGAGGCCTCATCGAGTGAACATATTTATAGGTTTAATGGGATTAATTTGACCACTTTCTCTAAGACATATGACACACCAGGTAACCCTGACAAAGGAAAAGACATTAATGGTATCGGTACTTTACCGGATCCATCACTGTCCTTCGTTAGTATTCCATCAGTTAATCCTCCATCTGGACCACTTCATATTGAGAAACCTATGTTCGACTCTATCTTACGCCCTCCCAAGAGAACTATACGTTAAGCTACCTTTAATCCTAGTTCATGTGCCACCCAGAACTACAACATTGTTAAAGATTTGGCTCAAGCACCATGTGATATGTCTATGTTAGAAGTTCTACAACACTGCCCCAGTCAACGTAGAATGCTTTTGGCCACTATTGGCACTGTTGATCCTGAGTCATCCAACCATATCATGTTTAACCTAGACAATTATGTGTCTCGGATCTCCCACCAACTTTCTTTCCAAGTTGATGTTGTTGTTCACAATCAACAAATACACAGAACTATTCTGGATGAGGGAGCCTCGACTTGTATCATGTCTTTGGTGTGTTGGAAAGGTTTAAAATCATCCACACTTAACAAATTCCCAATGATCTTACACGCCTTTGATGGGCGAGGTTTTCATCCCCATGGGCTTTTACAGTCCTTGCCCATCCAATTGGGTGGCAAAATTGTTACTGTTGATGTCGAGGTGGTCGATGCTCCCATCAATTACAACTTGTTACTTGGAAGAAGTTGGTTTTATTCTATGACTGTCGTTCCCTCATTGTTCTTTCAATGTGTACAATTTCCTTATCAGGACAAAATTGTCACTGTTAATCAGTTGGATTTTTGCACGACCGATGCTCGCGTTCCCGCTACCAACAATATTCCTTTCTTGGGAGACCAGAAAATCACATATGAAAGCATTGGTGTTGGATTACTGAAATATTCTAGCCTCATGGGTACCTTCCCTACACCACTTCCACCGATTACACATCATATTTCCACCGTCGATATGATTTCGACTGTGGCTTATCAATCTTTGGAATCATCTGGCCCTTGGATTGTACCTTGTCCATTGGAATTCGATGCACTAGGTGACACCATTCCACTTAGTCCAATCGAAACATCATACTTTTCTATCCAATCTACTTCTCCCTCGTTATATGACCAACGTCTATTGGCACCTAACAGTTCCTTGATGCAATCACGTTTGCATTCCTTGTCGTCTGTGATCGATTACATTTCCCCGAATTTTCCCTCAGATGAATCTATCATGGAAATGTTGTGCATTGATGAGCTACCTTGGGATGATAACCATCATTGATCCTCTTTTCTTCCCCCTCACGAAGAAATTCAAGAAGATATATCGTCCATCTCCCCTCCTGATGTCGATTTTCTATCGTCTCCCATGCCTTCGACTTTCGATGATTTGGATCCAGTAGTTGACATGGTGATTTCTTCGGTAGGGCTATTGGAGCCTGATCTCCTTACCCCTCATGGCCTTTGACATGTGTTCCTTCCAGAGTGATTATCTTCCATCTAGCAAAGATCTCTTGGAATCCATGACTAATTTTTGTCCATTGACATGGCATCCTTCCAAAGCATTATTCTCTTGGATGCCATGATCAAGCAGTGGCTATGAGCATATTTCCTCTTCTCTATATAAATATCGTTAAAAAATGAAATAGAGGTCATGAGAATAGTTTTCCTCTCTGTAGAAATCTCATTAAAAAATGAAATAGAGGCCTTAAGCATAGTTTTCCTCTCTGTAGCAAGCTCGTTAAAAAATGAAACAACAATCTAGGGATCGAACCTAGAACCCTGAGCATAGTTCTTTTCCTGTGTCAAGCTCATTAAAAAATGAAACAGTCACCTCTCTTGAACCTTCTTTTCATCCACCCTTCTCCTTTTTCTCATCTACTAGAGAAATTGGTGACAACCTTAGAGTCACTGAATGAATTGAAGCTTGGAGGGCATGTCTCCCTCTTTTGATGATCATTCTGGAGTTAAGCCACTAGCTTTTCAAGATGTGGACATACCGAGCTTAGTATTTGTTCTTTCTCATGCTTGTAAATACATGAGAATGCTTCTGGGTAAACTTTTATCTCTTTTCCGTACCTATATGGATACATGAAAAAGGAACCTCCTGGAGTCCCCTTTAAGCTCTTTTCAGACTCTCTAAACATGAAAAGATTGTTGAGCAACCTTGTTCTCTTCACACTCGTTAAAGTATTTGAAGAAAATGTTTGTTGAGCGATAGTTTATCTCTTTTTCGGTCTCATCACACTACTTTACAAAAAGGAACTAAGAGAGTTCTCTTTTAAGTGTTTTTCTAGACTCTATAATCATGAAAAATCTTCAAGTTTTCTATCTTTGGACTCGTTAAACAAACATCGATAGGCCCATACAGGATCAAACCCTTACTTCTTCCAATTCGTTAAATAAAGGAAGAGGAACTTACCGAAGGTGAGTTATATCGAGCATTTGTTACCCTCCTTGAGCTCGTTAAATTAAAAAGAGGTACTTGTCTATCTGGATGGGGGGAAAATTGAAAGAAGCAAGCCAAGCAGTTTTTGTGAACATTACCAGTAACTCTTAGAGTCGCCCTTGAACACGGGACTTTGTCTTTGTGCACATATTAATCTGCTGAACCTCTCCACTGCACCAATCCTCTGATTTTTTCTTACTCCTTTGGGTCAACCAATGAAAGTCACAGTATCCACGGCATCATCATGTTTTGTTCCATATCATGTTTCTACTGTTGTGCCTCAGTGTTCAAGGGAAGTATCTGCCTTGAAAGTCATCCATCCCAAATATCTTGTATCAATACCCATGTCAGTCCATGTTCATTTGATCTACCAATTACATCTATGTGTCTATTTCGTGTCATTGATGGGGGATACATCAAGGCCCTCCTTCGACGAGTCTATTCCTATCAACTTCAACATATTATCCAGGAACTAGACTTAGAAACCAGTTAGTACTTTGGGACCTGCATGCCTCAATGGAAGGCCTCCTCATGTTAAACAATGGGTTTACATCATTGACCTCTGATCGGATGATTCCACGGATGTTCGACTTCAGCTCATCTATTCACACTCATTGGAATGTACTAGAGTACCTTGGGAATCATTGAAATCAATGGTGATCTCCCTCACGCTTGTTAATGGTTTACATCATTGACTGGTAGTCAAGTGGTTTCTGCCATGTTTGAAATCAGGACATCTATTCACATGGTTAGATTCGTACTACATCGGGATCGGTAAGAAGACCCTGGGTTGAGTGATCACACTGATATGTACTTTGCCTAGGTTGCGACGAAGTTTCTCTTGAACTCACATAGATCCACTTTGTATTGGTCATGGCTATGTCTTGTCATCTCATAGATCCACCATGTATTCTTCGTGTCTATGATTAGTTGAGGTCATGGGAGTATAGATCCATAGTGTATTTTTCGGTGGCTATACCTTTTATCAATATAATTATGGATCCGCAGTGTATTTTATGGCAACCATATCTTGCAAGTCTTGATCACCCAAGCATAGGTATACCTTCCTTGGGTTTCAAACATGTCATAATATTTGTTGGATATTTGTGTGCAGCTTCTACCAGGTTCTCCGAGTCTACACCCTTTCTTTAAATATTTTTAAAGTGTTTCAGCCATCATTCTCTCTTCTGACCTCACACTTTAGGGGGCATTCTATTACACATGAAATTTGCACACCTAGGTACCTTGCCCTAAGTGTCGTAAAGTGTCATATAAGTGTCACATACACCTTGACACCATGGAATAACCTATGTCACAATCCCTAGTCAATGTGGAGGAGGGATATCTTACATGAAGGCCAAAATACCAAGTACACATGAATTATTATTAATATTCATGGAAAAGAAATTGATTAAGTGTGAGAATCAAGTGCACATGAATTATTATTAATATTCATGAAAAAGGAAGTAATTAAGTGTGAGAATCCACCTCACATTTGGTTTCCTATTTTTAGGGAAGGTGGAGGACCTCATGGATGGTTGAAATATTTCCTCCTTAAAATCCTTGAGAGATATTTCCTCCCCAAAATCCTTAAGAGATATTTTCTCCCTAAATATCTTTGAGATCCCTTTCTTAGTGGATCTAATGAGAGATTCTCTCCATGGTGGTTAAGTCTCCAAATCTTATATAATGAGGGGTTTCCATGGAGGAGGGGGAATGAAAATTGAGGATTATATGAAACTTATGATCTCATGAGTGGTATGTCATTTGGAGCATCAACATTCTGTGCATAGACTATTTAAGCGAGGGTTTGGACAAGGGGAACTTGATGAAGTTGTTGCAGTCACATCTATGGTTGTAAGTTTTCTTCATTGTTGTTCTCATTAATATAATATGCTTGGCCTGTTTCTTTCAATTCTATATTTGATCTCACATGAATTCATCTCTAATAGATAGATCTATTTCGAACTAATCTCAGTAGAGTAGGAAGTTGTTTATACTTTTGTTTGTCTACAGGGCTTTTCAAGGAGTTTAAGATTGGAGCTCAACTCGGACTGTCCAGGGACAAACATCGGTAAAAAGGTACTTCTTTTGTCCTTCCTCCTCACACATTAATTTATCTAGATCTAAAAGGAAGTCAGTGTCAATGTTAAGCATCTTTTGTCTTAAGAGTTAAGAGTCTAGCTCTCAAGAGGAGATCTACCTGTCTGCAGGGCGATTTTCCTACAACAAAGACTGCCATGTGGACCTTCATGTTGGAGGTATAGTCACGAAGAGAAAATCACATTGCCATATTCTCCAACCATGTCTCAGTGGCTACGCCATCTGGGGCACCAAATAATTTGGGAAATTTGACCTTATCGAGCTCACAGTGAATGCTACCAGTACCGAGCAGAGCGCTTGGTGGACCCTCAGGGGATGCTGACGCTCTGGCCTCTGCAAAATCCTATAACCATGATTACCTGCACAAATACAAGTCAACTTAACTTATAAAATTATAATCAAATCATATCAATGAAAGTTGTAGTGATCCCAAGTCGCGGGTTGAACCGGCTCTGATACCAAATGTAACGATCCCTTCATTATGTCCACGGGCAAAGCAATTTTTTTTTTTTTTTAAGAATTAAGAGGCAAGAAGGCAATGACGACAATAGTTTAACTGCAACACATATGACAAATACAAGCATGCAACCCAGGCAACAAGCAACTATGACTCCAATCACTGGCACAAGGGAAACTGGGCAAAACATGTGTAGCACAAAAAGGAGGAACGACTACCCGCCTGATGCTAAAAGAAATTCCTACATGCTAAGGGATAGATTCCCCTTCCTGACACAATGACATTGATGAACAAGATTATAACCTCGATACACGTGAACCCAATGCATGAAGACATTCAACCCATGTGCCCAAGCAACTTACCATGCTTGACAACACTCCACAACATGCACCGACTTCGGCTAGATTTCCGTTCGTCATGATCCCCTCATCAAGAATCATGTCATCCCTAGGTGATAGAAGCGTCGACAACCTTGGCACCACACATCCTATCAGGACCGAGGAATCTAGATAAATCTGACATGCTAGAAACCAAATACCAAAAGGAAAACCACTCCCATACCCCAACAATAGGTCGACAAAATGCCAAAGGACGAAGAGAGGGGATGACGCCAACCAATACATGACATCGTCCCCAACCCAACCAATCACCCAGTCTAACCAGTCCATGATTACAATCTATTTTAACATGGGTTCCATTCTAAATGGTGCATGTCAACGTTATAATTAGTCAATAATGCATCCGCTAATTTAATGTTAATACAATCAATCTTGGAAATCTAAGTAATCAATACTAAAAATATAATTATAAATACCATATAACCTCCATTATACTCAATTTAGAAAGTCTAAAATTGGAAATCTAGTATTTACTCACCAACCTACTTTTAATCATTATTACAACCTAAATGGACAATTCTATATTAATCCAAAATCTCCATCCAACTAGACATTAACTTGAATAACAATATTAACAATCTTAATGTAGGGTGCTACCATTATAACACTTATGAACAATTTAATATCAACATGTAGTCTAGCTATATTGACCGAACCAACAATACTAGTTGTCTATTATCATGGAGATGGAAACCGCTAACTACTAACATCGTTGTAGCAATATAACAAGGCGATCAACATAGCAGTTACTTAACGATTAATAAAAATAATTGTAATAACATAGGTGTTAGGTGTCATGTGTTGTAATAATGAAATAATATGATTTACATGTTAATTTGATAATATAGAAATTAAAATAAATAAATAAACAAATTTTTAATTTAAAACTTTCTATACCAAACTCATTCTAATCTCCACATTTCCAATCTCCCATTTCATTAACATTGAAACTCCATAAAAAAAAACTCCCAATTTCCCAGAATTATTCCCCGCTAGTTGAAAACATCTCCATGCACAGGTTCCCGAAAACTTCGTAAACACGTTCCTACAACTATATAAATATATCTAAAATATATAAGCATCTCCAGTGTCTCAAAATATTTTTATGTGAACAAATACTTCAGGTACAAGATGCTGCCTAGTAAGCTGTGTGTTGTTTTTAATTCATTTGTTCATGATATTGTTCTTGTTATGTTGGGAGTTTCATTAACTATAGCACTACTACCAGTGCCAGTGTGTGAGGCTAGAGAGCAACTCATAAATAATTTCTACAAGAAAAAATGCTCATCTGCTGAGAGCATTGTTCAACAAGTGGTGAAGAAATACATAGGCACAGATCCAACTCTAGTGGCCTCTCTATTGATACTACACTACCATGATTGCTTCATGAGGGTATGTCAACTGTTTAAATGTGTACATACATTACTGTGTGTGTTCAATATTTGGATTCCATATCTTATACTATGATAATTAAAGTGATCTAGATTGGTGCCACTGCAGGGTTGTGATGCATCAATGCTCTTGAATATTACACAAAATAACAAATGAGATTTAATTCGGCAGTGAGAATGCTCGGCACATTTAAATTGAAGGATAATGAAAGGGACAAAACAAAACTATAGAAGGATCAACTCGTGGTCATTCCAAAGCAAACACAGTAATCATTCTAAATAGAAAATTCATGTCCCTTCAATAGTGAACTCAGTCAATCATATTTATGGAAAATTCGTGGTCATTTAAAAACAATCTCATTCACGTTTTGAATGGAAATTCGTTATCAAAAAAATATTTGCAAAATCAAAGCTGTAAAAGAATCAACAAAAATTTCCTACTGCTCGGGATCTAGAGGGTGGCGGTTAGGGTAAAACGGTGACATCACAATCATGACCATCAAAATCGTTGTTAAGTATGGATTATGAAATCACTGAGGTCAATACAAAAACAATGGATAGAGGGATAAGTAAAACATGGTTTCCCTTTTTCATTGCTTGAATGCCAAATGCCAATGCATACAGGAATAACCAAAACGTTTTTCCCTTACCAAGATACCAATTATAAAAACGCAGACAAGGAAATGAATTCATTTTCCATTGCCAAGATACCAATACAATGCAGATAGGAATGACAGGAAAAAAAAAATATTTTTCATTTCCAAGATACCAATATAAAAATGTAGATAGGAAATCAAATTGTTTTTCCATTGCCAGGATGCCAATACAATGCAAACATGAATAATAAATAAAAACGTTTTTCCATTTTCAGGATACCATTATAAAAATGCAGATAGGAAATCAAATCGTTTTTCCATTGCCAAGATACCAATACAATGTAGATAGGAGTAACAAATAATAACATTTTTTCCATTTCCAGGATACCATTATAAAAATGCAGACAAGAAATCAAATTGTTTTTCCATTACCATGATACCAATACAATCTAGACAACAGTAAGAGAAATGCAAGGATCCATTGGGAAAAGTCTTTGAAATGATCGCAGGGATTCTATCATTCAAGGCACAGAGAAAAACCAACAAGGATGCAAGATAATACAAATGCAGAGGTCTTTGCTTGATGGTGCAAGTCAAAACAATCAGCCAAGGACAACAACGGAGGTAGATGGATGAAAGGAACATCCTTCGCTCATCATCCACACACAAAAAAGAAGGGTGTTGAGATCCATAGGTCTATTAATGCTGAAGCGACGACCATAGATCAGGCTCCTAGCCTACTACTCAGGCAAGGACCGATGGGCTACGGACAAAAAACACACAAAAAAAATAACTGCAATCATCACAATCAATAACCATAGGATGGTCAAGACATGCAGGGGTTGAAGGCCATGGGAAATCAACCAATCATCAACTGAATCTATGAGGAAATTCCATTCATCAATTAGAACACCAAAAATATCATATTCTTTACTTGATTAAGCATACAAAACATAAAGCATAAATCATACTAACAATCTTCCACACAGAAATAAAGGAAAACATATCGTTTCCCAATCTTTCGCTTTGAGTTGATGTCTCGCACGCTTCGTTCCACTGCCTCTTGTCGACCGATGAGACTTCATCGGTACCTCCTAGACAATGCTAGGGGTACTCTTCTTCCCCCTTAGCCTCCCGAGATGCAAAGGGGCCACGCACACTATCCAGAGAATCAGCTAGCGCCCAGCTCACCTCACAAGGCCGAGCTACCACTTCTCACTGAATTGGGTATCCCAACTCCCACAAGCTAAGTCAATCAAGTAGAGATTTCTATAGCATAATGTTACGCAAACAGAAGAGATATTTCATCCTCCTCCTCCCTCCATTATATAGATTTTCAAAGTCAAAAACTTTCCCAAAACCCCTTTTAATTTATTGTTCATTAATTTAATTCATAATAATGCTCCTCGTACATCTGTCACCCATCCCCTTCATTCCACCAAAAACTAATTTCTTTAATTAATTATTTACCCTTTTTTTCGTCACCCACCTAGAGTCACTCCTAGAATCACTCATAGGTGTCCCCAAATTCCCTTACAGGTTTTAATGACTTTCCTCATTATTAATTTTCTAGTTCAGTTTAAATTAGAAAGTTCTTAAATGGTAGATACCTTACTAAGTTGGCCTAACTGCTTTTTCCTAGTGTTTCCCCTTCTGTTAAGGTTTCCGCTTTTTCCTAGTTTCCTAATTATTTTAGATTTCTCATTTTTCCCTTTTTAATTAAACACAAAAAGTCATGTGCAGAAACTTACCCTTTTTCCCCAAATTTAATGAATTAAATTTTTAATTAGCATAAAAAGTAAAACAATCATTCCCCTTTTTAAGTTTTATCCCAAAAGGTTTTTATTTTTTTTATAAATCATGTTAATTGCTTACCCCCTCCTTGTCACAAGGTTAATGAAGATTATATATATATATATTTTTTTTATATATGTTTATTTTTATTATTTTTATTATTATTATTATTATTATTATTATTATTATTATTTATTTTTTTTGAAAGGTAAAATT
Source organism: Picea mariana (assembly GCA_032191745.1). Classification (NCBI taxonomy): domain Eukaryota; kingdom Viridiplantae; phylum Streptophyta; class Pinopsida; order Pinales; family Pinaceae; genus Picea; species Picea mariana. Next base: position 49,534 of record JASDQU010243205.1, on the reverse strand, counting down.
TTACCACCAACAAAGATTAGACCTAGAACTTATTTTCCTAAACTGGGCAACACATTTTTTTTTTAAGGGAAAGGTTTCAAATCTTCCTTAACACTTTATTGTCCTAAAGCCATCTAGGTTTATCTAATTATTAACTAACCACGCGATGTGCCCTTCAGGACACACTAGGTGCTCCAAGGGTGCCACTCGCCTCTTCTTGTTTCTCTTGCACAATGTGCCCTTCAGGATGCACCACGTGCTCCAAGGGTGCCACTCGGATCTTTCAATTTTTCATGCACGACGTGCCCTTCAGGATGCACCACGTGCTCCAAGGGTGCCATTCGCCTCTTGACTGACTTGGTAGACATCAATAACCCCTGGAGTCAACACTCTGCCAGGTGATCTTGTGGGAGACTAAGGCCTCTAAAGAATAAGGCCCCTGCCTTATTTCATGCCCCTTAGAATCATCATGAGCAATTATCGTAGTTGTTATCCATAAATTTGGTCGTCATGATGATGTGATGATATTGGTGAACTCAGGCTCTTCACTAGAACACTTTCCTGAGAAAAGTTACCTTTTTCTCTTTCCTAAAATCATATTTTCAAGGGAGGTTCGCAGGCTACCTATATATTTGCCTGCGAGAATGTATGATTCTCGCAGGCTGCATTAAGACAGGGTGTGAGGGGTTCGCACTGTACCTAACTGCAAGGGTGCGAACATCTTCTAAAGAAAGGAAAAAGATAGATTCTAGAACCTTCTAGAAGGGTGAGATGGCATTCAAATGGTTATCTAAGTACTGGCTTTCCTGATATCTTGGGATGATTCCTATCCAAGTAACTAATCCATTCTCTCTTATAAATTGAGGGGAATGCTCATGGAAAAGGTTAAGCAACAAGCTAGCAAGAGATTTATTGGAGAATTAGTGTAAGATTGTATGAAGGACTGATGCTACAGCAGCTAGAGACACCAGCAAGGTTATGAAAAGTGGTTGATCTTCTTCATGCATGAGCAAGTGCATGTGTCAGAGCTAGGAGCCATCGAAAGGAAACTTACAACATCAAGGCTCAGGTTGTAATTCTTTCTTTCAATAAATTTAATACAGTAATATGTCTCTTTCCCATAAAGCTGATGTCACTTTATTACATAACTCCTTGATCATATGTATAGATTAACTGTTGAATATATTGAGTTGTTTTTCACTTCAATTGGTTTGAGCTGTCCTGGTCTTGGCGGCACAAGAGCATTGGAGCGAAGCTGGTACAATAGAGACCCAAGGAAGAGATCATAAGGTATGTTCATGATTCTTGCCTCCTCGTTCATTCAGTAGTCTAAATCTAGGGAAAGAGTATTATTTTGTCCTGTTTTGTTCTAGATCCAGGTGGATCTAGGGAGATCGGTTTGTGTCCGCACTTACGGATTAATCCTGAAATAGTAGTCTTCCCTCACGACATCATGGATCCTCTCGAACTAGGTAATCGTTAACTTACAGTTTGAGCCAGGAAGGGAGTGCTAGTAGGTTATGGCAAGGATGCTTCTCACACCTCTCCCTCAACATCTCTGGTAGTCAAGCGTGACCCCTCTACTCCACATGTGAGTCTGGTCGACAAGCTATCATCAACCTGCATCATCAATGAATCATGTCAAAAATATATATCCTTATCATATCATCTAATCATATGCACTAATAACACATATAAGACAGTCAAACCCCAGTAGTTCACTCCCCGAATCGATCCGGAGTCCAAGGGGTCCCATCGATGTCTTTGCATCCTCGAGGTATGAAATCCTACACACTCAGTAAATCGATTCAATAGCACCTATCTACGTCCATGCAGAAAAAAAACATGTCGTCAACCCATAACGCCTCATAATAAAAAACCAAAAGTTTAATAGTATAATAATCTGGATCACTTGCGAGCAAGTGTCCTAAAAGAATAAGTTTGTTCAGTGTGCGCCAAAGCGGGATGTTACAGAATGATAATTTATGCATTTGAATGATAAGGAGGTGACCGGATAGTCACTGCCATTTTTTATAATGTAAGAATTAGAGGAAAATGGCCAACAACCCTCTCTTCCAATTTAGTCATTTGAACGATGAATCTACAATATTGAATGTATATTATACTAGATAGATTATGGTATTAAGGAAACTGACATCTAAAACTCTTAGAGATATTATTGTCCAATGATTGAATCATTTTTGGAGTGCAATGAGAACCAAATTATGAGAAGGAAGCTTACTTTTATTGTGGATTCGACGATTATGACTCTATAGTTTTATGAGGTTTCATGTGTATTGAGTGCGACATGTCATTAAATATAAAATCATTGATATGCACAATATAGTTAAGCTTCTTAATAAGAAAGATCATGGTCAAAGTTTCTAAATTTATTATTAAGAAAGATCATGGTCAGGGCTTTCAAAATTATTTTAGACATAAATTATAAAACAAACCATATAACATTAAGGGTGAACAACCTCTCTCACCACCATATAAGTATTTGTAATCACATAGTCCTTTCATGGGTAGATTGGTGGAAGTAAATTAACATAACTTGGTGAAGATAGCCTATATGTGTCTAATAAAAGAGTTGAAAGTAATTTTGCAAATAATCAATAAAATCAAAGAACTATTATCCAAGGTTAGCATTAAAGGAAACATGCATAATATATATGTCATGTTTAAGCATGTAATTATGATAGTTAAAAGAAATATGCTCAAAACATATAAAGTGAAAGTGAAGATGTTGGTTAAGATTCAATTGATATATATATTTTTTATTTCAATGGTACTTATTTTAATAGTAAAGATAAAATATTGACCAAGATAATTAAGTGATAAATCATAAGAGTAGTAAATTGTATGTGCCATTTATAAAAAAAAAATAATGCCATTGTTGAGATATTTGTGGTTGGTTAATTCATTTGTCATTAAATTAATACATCAATATAATTGTTTTTTAATAAATATACATTTCATTATAATTATAATTATAGATGGTTTGATTGTTAAATTTTAGAATGTAAATAATGTCTTGTATTTATGAAAGGAGAAGACATAATCTTATTTCAAGAAATTTATAGCTTGTAGAATTTTGTTTTATCTAAGTTGAAAAACTACATTACAAAGATATAGGTGAAATGCATTGTTGTCAATTTGTTAAAAATGTTTTAAATGGATATGTTCTATTTCCCTGACCTAATGAAGAAATCAATACATTGGAAAACACTCACTGTGGAGTGTGTTAGCCCTCAGAAATGTCTTTGGGTTGTATCGAAAAAAACCCCAAGATAACCATTTCAACAAACTTTAGATTGTATTATGACCTATTCAATTAGAGAGGGCGCTCTCGGATGTCTAATAACTCGTAATAACTCAAAGAATTCATCAATAAATGCACAGAGGTCAAATGCTTCTTACATTGATATGTCTGTGTCACATGCAAGGCATGGGCATATCAACATAAGAAGCATCCTGTAACATAAAAAAACACAACACACCCATCAAAAAATATAGCACTGATTCTTCTCCCAAGAAAATATAGCACTAATTTTTTAAAGCTGCAGGCATCATATAAAAAGAGACATGAGAAAATACAACTATGAACCTAAGTATCTAGATGACCATGCCCACCAATCATATCAGAGAATCCATGATTGCCAACGGAATACAACAAAGGAATCCCAACGGCTCGTTGTTGCACTGCCCATCATTTTTGCTCATTTTTAAATCATTTCAATCCACTTCCTCTTCTCGATCTCTTTTGTTACTCTTTGTATAATATAATTATAATGCTTGATGCCCCAACATGGTAAAGGAACATGGAAATTTGAACCATCCACATCCACTTGGAAAGATGCAACCATGTATGGGTGGAGAAATTGAGTGGAGTGGAAGTCTCTATTTATCTTTGGTTATTTACTTGAAAATATTCAAGTAAACAAAACCCACATTCCAAGTAAAATCATGGAAATATATTGTGTTTTTGAGGCCACATATTTTGTTTATTTGTGTGGTTGATGTGTTCATTTTTTTGTTTATGTCATTTCGATTTTAGTTATTTCCATAATTTTTTAGCACTACTTTCATAGTATTAACTATGAGATCCAAGGTAATAAATTGCATAAGGAACTATTTCAAAATATTGTAAGATATATAACTATGAACTATTCCTACAGAATATCCATGATAAATTATAGATCATATTGGTATAAGAAAAAAAAAATTGTGGTTTTTGCGAGAAGTCGTGGGATCCAAGAATTGGCTTAAGAAGTCTTTGAACGAGTCTTTGAACCCTATCCATTGCAGATGATTCTAGTCATAAGAAACTGCAGGATGAGATAAAGGGCATATTTTTAAATCTCGAAGAACAAGTTGCTAATATCTCTTGCAACATGGCCCTCCTCATGGCAGTTGTCTTACAAGTTTGGACCTTTTGGGGAGGTTGGTGGCTCTAACTTAGAGGTTGGATTAGACGAAAAAATAGGGAAATAATGGAGACTTAGAAAAGGAGTTGATAAAAGAGATAGAGAAAGAGAAACCAAGTACTAGTGTCATCACTTATTCACAATATATGTTTAAAATGGAAGCAAAAATAGACATCAAATCCCACTAAGGTGAGATTGATGTGATTAAGTGGAGGCATTGATTGCAAAATTTAGAGGTTTATTTTTGTGTCCATAACACAAAAGAAGAGAAAAATAACTTATTTTTCGTATTGAAACTAGAGGGCCATGGTCTAACCCGGTGGGAAAGCCACACTAAGACACTTAGGTTAGAAGGTGAACTAGTAGTAACTAAGTAGGAGGCATTTAAAACCCTCATCAAGTCATGTTTTTTATCTACTGAGTATGTGGAGAACTAGTGGATCCATTGGCATCACTTTAGATAGAGGTAAAGGTAGAGTGTGGAAGAGTATGCCACTAAGTTCAAAATAATGGATATTATGTTGGATATATCTTCCAAGAAACCAGACATACTCCTCAAGTATTTGGAGGCTCTACATAGTCATTTGTGGAAGCAAGTGATACTCTTTAAATCTAGGAAAATTGATGAGGATTATGTGTAAGAATAATGACTATAGAGTATAGGAAATAAGAAAGGACAACCAAGTGCTTACAAATAGAAACACCACCAAGATAATTCTGAAGAGGGGAAGAAAAAGTGGAAAGGAAGGGACAAGAAGACAATAGTCACTAAAACAACCATTGCAACCATTATAATATCGATGGACACACTAAAGATAAGTGTTGGAATCTACATTTAGAGATGAATACAAATAACCGGCTAGTCATTGATTCGAGCAACCTGGTAGAGAGTAGCTCAAATGTGGATGGAAATATTGTCTGCACTACAATCTCGAAGGAGGTGAACCTTAATAGCCTTCATCACAATGAATAGAAGAATATAAATAAAGTCTTCCATATTAAGATCTAGGTCAAGAAAATAAAAGTGGATGATCTATTTGATTATGGTTCACAAGCTAACCTCATAGAATATGATTTGGTCATTAAGCTAGTATTTGAAGTTCATGATCATCCTAACCCATATATATTGGTATGGGTAAATAAATATTTAAAGATCATGGTCAGTAAATACTGTAAGATCAAATTTTCTATATAAATGAAAAAATATCTTGTTAAAGTGGAGGTAGATATAGTACAACTTGATGGTGTGGTGTAGTGTTTGGAATCCCCTACATGTATATGAGGGATGCAATCTTCATGAGGAGATAAAAATAGTACCACTAGATGAAGGATGGGAATTCTTTTAACATCAATGCACATGGATGTAAATCCAATATATTTTTGGTAAGTTCTATCCAACCCAAGAAATTGACCAGCTCTAATAGGAACTTTATATTACTTTTCCTAAGAGATAATTGGTCAGGTGATGAATAAAAGTAAAGGAATCATTGGACAGATGTACTAAAGATTAGAAACATCAATTGGAGGAGTTGATGTGGGCATACTGAGATGCGTTTTGGAATCCTAAAGGGTTATCACCTAAGAGGTAAGTGGAGAATTAGATATTGTCATTTGTTGACTCCCCGTTGCCAAATATTGGGCTACATGGACATTTCTCCCTAGAAGCAGATGAGGTGAAGTAATAGCTATAAAAATTGTTGGAGAAAGGAGTAATTTGACCATACACCTCGCCTTATGGGCCACCTATAATCATAGTACCAAAGAAGGATGAGACTTGGTGAATGTGTGTCGACTACAAAGCTTTGAACGCAATCACCCTAAAGAATTAGTACCCTCTTTCCAGGATCATTGATTTGTTAGTTTAATTACAACATTCCATGTACTTTACCAAGTTAGATCTCAAATCGAGATAACACTAGGTATGATTTAAAGAAGAATACACTTGAAATACCACCTTCAATATCAAAAAAGTTCTATATGAATAGATGGTAATGCCTTTTGGTTTATGTAATGAACTAGTTATATGTATGCATTTGATGAATGGTGTATTCCATATTTTTCTAGATTCATTTGTGATAGTGTAATTAGATGATATATTGGCTTAAAACTTTCCTTGGGAAGAGAATATTTCATATTTTATGCAGGTATTAGAGACTCTCAAAAATCATTAGTTCTTGAATAACCTTAAGAAATGTGAGTTTGTTCAACAATCATTCACATATTTGGGGTATGTTATTGGTGGATGGGTACTCAAGATAGATCCCACAAATATGGGGGAAATCCTCAAGTCACCAGTGCCTACTAATATCATTGAAGTTAGGATATTTTTTGGGGAAGTGTAGTAGTTACGAAAGTTCATAGAAAACTTTTTAGTTTTAGTTGGGCACTTCATTCCATAAAAAGAAGTGTTAATATTTTCTAGTGGTGGAAGAATCAACAAGCATGGAAGATTAGTAAAGCACTAGTTCTTGGATTTCATAACTTGCAAAATCATTTCGAAGTGGAGACAGATGCAAGTGGATATTCTATGTGATCAGTCTTGATTAAGGGAGGTAAGACAATATACTATCATTGTGAAATGTTTAATGGTGAAGTCTTGAACTATCCTATGTATGATAAGGAACTCTATGCTTTGTTTCAAGCTATTAAAAAGTGGAAGAATTACCTAATGGGAAAGGAAACCATTATCCACATTGATCACTAGACACTACAATATTTATACACCTACAGTAAGCTTCAACAAATTAGACACTACATGTGGATGGGGTTTTTGCAGCAATTTCATCTAGTCATCAAATATAAGAAGGGGAGCATTAAGAAGTTGGAAAACATGATTTCAAGGCCACCCACATCTATGATTACAACTTTGGGAACTCTTAAAAACATCAATTATTTTACCCATGATGAATACAAAGAGGCATACATAGAAGATGACACTAAAGAGGTGTTTCACCAGCTATAGGGCCAAATTTGTGTAGAAGAAGGTGACAGTAAAGTTGACTATCATCTCCAGAATGGGTTTCTCTACAAGATAGACAAACTTTGTGTTCCTAAAGGTGAAATACTGCATCTTATTAGAGAGTCTCAATCCTCTAAGGTTGTAGGACATTTTGGTGTTGGGAATATAGTTGAAAACTTACAAAGGTATGTCTATTTGTTAATTTGTTACTGTTGTTATTATGTTATTTCCAAATTACATGAGAATTCAATGCATTTCCAAAACAACAGTATAAAGAGGATCATTTAAAGAAACACAATCACAAGGTACGCATAATTTTATCCTCGGAAAACCTCATGGGGGAGAAATCCCAACAAAAACTTCCTCAATAATAGATTTCCAATACAATGCCAAGGCTAAAACCAAAACACCAAAGACATACCAATACTGAGCATGTGCCTCTCTTCTCCTTCATCCTGAAACTGCAACTACCTTCAAGATACATGCACTACATGAGTGAGTCATTGTGTGTAAATGAGACACCAACCTCACATATAAATGAAAGTTTGAGATGGCGTTAGGGTTTTGTCTCTTCAATTTGTTGAGACAACTTCTCCTAGAAGTGGCTAAAACCACATTATAGTTAACAGGGGTCGAATTTACAAATACCACTATACAAATACAGTTTGACCAATCCACAAAAGGGGATTTGATCTTATAAAATACCCAACTTGATCAATCCACAAAATGAAATTTTATATATAAAATAATAAATCAAACATAATTAGAATATTCTTCGAAGTTACAATATTTCAACACTCCCCCTTAACAAGAAGGGTATTCTACTTACATGACTCAATACAACATCATCAAGAGAAGAAGAGGGAAACATCATCATCGACATATGGAACACTGACTAACACATCTATAAATCATTGGAAATTATTTCTAATCATCATTATCATCATCGTTTACAGCATGGAGATGGAGTAACATCATCATCAACAACAACATGAAGTTGAAACATCAACACAAATAACATGAAGTTGGAACAACAACATCATCAACACCATGAAGCTAGAACAACAACATCAACAACATGTGGCAACATAATGAGGCAGGTGCATCAATAACAACATTGTGGTACTTCAACGGACTGTCCTTATCGGACCTTCAAGATCTAACCAAGAATCATAAGATTCCATAGGATATAAAATCCTAACAAGCTACCACGTGGTACTCTAACAGACCGTCCTTACTAGACCTTCGAGATATGCCCAGGAATCATAAGATTCCCTACGATATAAAATCCTAATGTAGCTACCACTACTGACCACAACTAGCATATACATGAATAAGTACTCTAACAGACTGTCCTTACCAGACCTTCAAGATATTCCAAGGGGTGATAAATCCCCTAGGATTTAAAATCCTAATGGAGCTACCCGTTGTTGGTCAGGATACCATAGTATCATCATCATCACTCCCCCTTTCGAGGAAGGTACTTTCGAACTACACCAATATTGTTTTAGAAGTACTCAAACTTCACACAAGACAGAGGCTTGGTCAACACATTTACAACCTACTCATTTGTGCCAACATATTGGATCTTTACAACTCCCCTTTGCACCATATCATGAATGTAGTGGTACCAAATCTCTATGTGATTCGAATTATAATGGAACACTGGGTTCTCCATCATATTTATACAACTCTGGTTATCACATAGAATCACAGTGTCTTCCATCTCCAAATCGAACAGACCTTTCAACAAGTTTTGAAGCCATATGGCTTCAAAACTGGTGGAACATGTTGCAATGTACTCTGCTTCTATCGTGTTGAGAGAAATATTGGATTGCTTCTTAATTTTCCATGAAGTCATGGCTGAAAAAAAACTTAAATGACTTCCTGAAGTGATCTTTATGTTTGAAGCACTTCCATCCCAATCTGAATTAGTATAACCATACAGTCTGAAGTCATGATGTAGTGTCCCCAAGATCGAGCCCTTTGTAAGTCTGATGCATGAAATGAATTGTAAATATGTGTTATAGGCTGATGAGCCAAGTTTGTATAAGCCAATGGGATTATCTTATTGTTAGGCTAGAGAGATTAAGGGTTGGAGGCCAAGGGAATGATTTTGTACCTATATGTATACAACAAATTAATAAAATATAAACACCGCCACGTGTAGACCGACTATGATGAATGAGTGATGGGGGATTGAGGTTCTACAGAGTGGGCAAGGAATTAGGGGTCGAAAGGTGGGAAAAGGGGCTAAGTGTTGAGCCTAGGGGATTAAGTCCTTGGGGAATAATATTTTAATATTATTCTAAAAAGACATGTGATTAGTATGTTTTTATCCTAAGTTCTTTTGGAATGACATGTGAATTCCAAATGGAAGGAACACGTGCTGAAAGAATGCATGCAATTGCATGGGTGACAAGTGTCAACCCAAGCACATGCAAATAAAAGGGATGAGATGAGCCACGTTGGGGGTTCAGCTTCCATTCTCGTCGAGTGCTGCAGGGGTTCCTCCTCCATTTGACCCTCGACGACCTAAGTGTGAACCTTCTGACCCCTGTAGGGATACCCTCGTGTATCCTATGAACTGGGAGAAAGGCCTGTGTTTGTTCTGAGATAGCCATTACATCCTTTTGTGAACCATGGATTCTGAATCTACAACTGCGTGGACAAATCGTCATGCATCCTTGAGTAGTCGGTGTGATGATTTTGGGGATAGCCTGTGTTGATTTATGGAAAATCCGATGCACCCTCTGTCTTAGTAGATCGATCCTGAGTGTGGAGTCTCTGTCCCAAAGCCATAACCAAGAGACCATCCTGTCATTGATGAGCCTGTTTGGAAAGCCCGTGTCTGTTTTCCCCATTGGCTGTTGAGGCCACGCAGTGTTGGACTGTGTGTGGATTTTTGACTAGTTAGTACTACACTCTTTCCAGGTGAGAGAGGTGGTGAAGTTGGAAGAACAAGTTATTGGACCTGTGAGTGACTCTCTCCTGGTGAGAGAGTGTGCAGAGGAAGGAGAGAACTCCTGGAAGGAATCCTGTAGTTGCCACAGAGCTCGGAGACTTTTGGTCTAGCCTGTTGATGAAACCCAAGGCAAGGGAGGTTATCAGCCGAAGGACTGTCTAGGTGACAGAGAAGGTGTATACTCCTGGGGTGGAACAGGCATGTGGGGAAGGAGAGTCTGTGGGCAGTGAGCATGAGTGGTTCCTGGGAGATAATTCCTTCCTTGTGACTGTGTGTTTTCCCTGTAACCTCACCCTAGCCTAGGATTCCTTTCCTTGGGGGTGGAGCTTAGTCCCAGCTCAGGGGTGACCCACTGATGAGCTGACGAACAATGTGGTCTAAGGCTGGGAGGTTCGTGGAAGGCCTGCACTTGGTTGGTGGAACTACCATTGTTTCAAAGATAAGTACCAGATGATGCTTTAATTATGTCTCTGTATCTCTCTGTATTATAATTATCATGTATTCTGCTGTGCATTTGGACTAATGTTAATGCCATGGATTATTTATGTTAGTAATAATTCTTATGCTTACTCTGAGCTTAAATGTATTTCTTGCGTAAATGCATGTGGATTATATAATGCCTGTATGAGTTATGTAAAAAGTGGCATTACAGTTTGGTATCAGAGTGAGTAAGCCTTGGTAATAGAAAAGTGGTGTTATAGTTTGGTATCAGATCCAAGGTTTCGACACTGAGCCTAGATGGGCCAGTTGAGTGGTCTTTGGACCGAGGGTGTGAGGAGAAATTGTGTTTGGAGGACTGATTTTGAACCCTAGAATGCTCTAGATGTATCAAGGAGTTACTTGACGTGCTTACAAGCTCAGGAGGTATAGTGGTGTTGTGAAACCGCATCCGGTGTGGTATATGGCCACAGGGAGAGAGGACTCCAGAACAAAATTGTTGGATCCTTAGGATCTATTTGGAAGGGAACGCAAACCCTTGTGACCATCAGATCTGGGGAATCTGCACAGGGTTTAAAGACCCTTTGTAGTTGCAAAGGAACATGGAAATCGTGATATGCGAAATCCTAAAATTCGTTAGGACTGTCCAATGGGGAAGCCAAGTGGCTGTCGGATGGTGTTTCGGCACCCGGGAAACCAAAAGGAAGACCCTTGTGTTCGCAAGTCACGAGTTAGCGAAACACAGGTTCCCGAAACGGTCTACACCATAGATCGTATGATAGGATTTGACCATCGGATCAAAGTGGAAGAGTAAACCGTAATTCAGGATTTTGGTAAATGGAAGTTCGAGATGTCGAATGCACAAACTCTTGATGCCCAAAAACCAGAAATGCCGAAAAGATCTGCACCATAGATCTGAGGAAGGAGTCTAACCATTGGTTTTTGCTTGGAATGGATGTGGGCGCATGAATGTGTACCACATGCTAGTGATTCAAGAAGACAGGCGAGAGTGGTGGGACCCGATAACATCATCAAAGGTGACGTGGGCCCTCTGGAACGTGCCACGTGCCACTATGGTTAAGGGCGACAGCTGTGCTATGGGCCCAGAAAATAAAGTAAATCAGAATTTTAGAAGTCGGGGGGTTGGAAAGGAAAGCAATTCTGGAAGTCTCAAGAACTGAAACCCTGAAAACTGAAGTCCCGAAGTTCTGAAGACATCAGAGACTGAAGAACTGTAATAGGTTTTAGGGGCGATAGCTATGCCGTGGGTCGGAGAGCAAGGAAACCGAAATTTTATATTTCGGGGATTGTAGCAACAAGAAGTTAGGAGTCACTGCATAGTGAACTCCTGGATACCGAAAACCCAAAGTCCCAAAATTTGCAGAGCCAAACAGAGCTCAGAAAACCTTGTGAAGTCAAACGTTTCTCACTCACGTTGGTTTATGATTATTGTGATTTTATTAAAGGTTTAAGGTCTGACAAACTTTGGATTGATTGCACATTGTGTGTGAAGAGTTCAATGAAGTTTCAAGACAGCCAAGAATAGATGTCGAGTAAGGAAATGGAAGAGATGTGGAGTGCCTCCATTTTAGAAGACGAAAGAGAAGGAAAGGATGTCAACTTGGGAGTCGAAGGAATAAACTCGAATGGGCACGGAAAAGAGATAGATAAAGAAGGACATATGATGAAACTCATTGAAGAATTGTAGAAAGATGCCCAGGCTCACTGAGATGATAGCTGAAAGCTCATGAAAATCAAGGATCGGCAGGGTGAATTCAACGTAAAAATGTTGAAGAGCCTGGAAAGAATAGAAAAGAAATTGGAAAAAGAGAGTGACACAAGCAGATCAAGAAGTGTCAAAACCCCTGAGAGGAGAATAAAATCGAGAAGTGGTAATAGAAATTACCGTCTCTCCCCAAAGCATTCTGGCAGGGAAACACACAGTAGTTCAAGCCCGTCCCCTAGCAAAAAACATTGAAAATCTGGAAAGGATGAATTGAAGGGGAGATGAACAAGATCAAGCCTCCAATGTTTGATGGAGAACATAAGAAGGAGGAAGATGTCGAGACATGGTTTCTTGGCATGAAGAAATATTTCCAACTATAGAATTATTCCTCTCATGCAGAAGGAAGAATTGTGATGTATCAACTAAAAGGAAAAGAATCCATGTGGTGGGATTAGTTTGTGCAAGTGCAGCACATCAAAGAGAAATATATCACTTGGAAGGAGTTTAAGAAGCATTTTGAGAAGAAATACCTGACCAAAATACGCTATGATAGAAAGATGAAGGAGTTCTTCGAACTCAAGCTAGGCAGCATACCCATTGACGAGTATGAACGAAGTTTTCTGGAACTACTGAAGTATTTTCCATTCATCAAAGACGAGGCTGTCAAAATTCAGAAGTATCTGAGTGGACTGCCAGCTTCTATTGGTGACAAGATTCAATATGATGATCCTAAGACTATGGAAGAAACAATAAGAAGGGAGAAATTCTTTTATGAACAACAGAGAGAAAAGCTTACCTTTCGGAAGGCTTGGGATGACCAGAGGAAGTTTAAGAAGGAACAGAGGCAGAAGGGAAACAAGCCTCCCTTTTTCAGGAACAGTCCTTGGGGACAACCATCTTTTAGAGAGCCCAGGAAAGTTGAAGGGAGTGAGAAGATGCTAAGACTACCACCTATGGAGTGTTGGGGTTGTAAAGGGAACCATAGGTACAGAGACTACCCCCATAGAAAAGATAAAGCGAGAACTGTCCATACTGTTCATAAAGTTGAAATAGTGGAGGATATGGGCAGCAGAATTCCAAGAATCTACGCAACCCTGGACAACAAGCAAGTAGAATTTCAATCACACATGATTGAAGTGGAAGGTATGATTAACAGCTGACCACTCATTATTTTAATTGATTCAGGGGCTATCCATAGTTATGTACATCCTAGGGTGGTGGAAAGTTTGCGTTTAACAAGAAGAAAACATGAAAAGTCTTTGATAGTGCAGTTAGCCACAAGAACCAAAAGGAAGGTCACTGAAATAGTTAAGTCTTGTTTAGTGGACGTGAAAGGATTGATCACTAAGGATGAATTGAATATTCTGCCTTTAGGCTCTTACGACTGCTTAATTGGGATGGACTGGTTGGACCAACACCATGCCTTTCTAGACTTTTGTAACAAGAGGTTTACATGCTTGGATGAAGAGGGAAATCAGGTAACAATCCAAGGAATTCCCAGAGCCATGGATGTTAGAGAAATCTCAACCATGTAGCTAAAGAAGTGTTATAGGAAAGGTTGTCAATTATTTGCATCTCGTGTGGGAGAAGCATCCAGATATGTAGTCTCAAAGATGGAAGACCATGAGGTACTCAAAGAGTTCAAGGACGTATTTCAGGAGGTACTTGGACGACCTCTGAAGAGGGACATCGATTTTTCTATAAATTTGATACCAGGAGAAGCTCTAGTTTTGAAGGCTCCTTATAGAAAGAGTATGCAATTGCAACTTGAAGATATTTTAAAGAAGGGGTACATTCGCCCAAGCATGTCATCTCGGGGTGCCCTGCTCCTATTCATGAAGAAGAAAGATGGGACGTTGAGGCTGTGCATTGATTTTCAGCAGTTGAATAAGGTAACTGTCAAGAACAAGTATCCTCTACCAAGGATTGATGATCTTTTCGATCAGTTGAAGGGTGTGAGAATATTTTTGAAGATAGATTTCAGATTGGGATATCACCAGGTAAGAATAAAGGATGAGGAAATCAGAAAGACCGCCTTTAGAAAAAGGTACGGTCATTATGAATTCACAGTGGTGATGTTTGGACTGCCAAACACACCTGTTGTTTTCATGTGCTTAATGAATGGTGTATTCAGGGACTATTTAGACAAGTTTGTCATAATATTCCTAGATGACATCTTGGTGTATTCCAAGTCGGAGGAAGAGAATGAAAAACACTTGAGCATGGTACTGCAAGTTTTGAGAGAACACCAACTTTATGCCAAGTTGAGAAAATTCTCATTTTATCAAAGGCAGATCCATTACTTGGGACATATTATTTCAGAAGAGGGGATCATTGTGGATCCTGAAAAGGTTGAGGCCATCCAAGAATGGTTAGTGAAAAGGAATGCGGTGAAGGTTATATCTTTTATGGGTCTGGCGGGTTATTATATAAGGTTTATAGCAAGATTCTCAAAGATAACTCACCCTATTACTTCCTTGAAAAGGAAGGAGAAGAAGTTTCAGTGGACTGAAGAGTGTGAGAACAGTTTCCAGTGATTGAAGGAGCTGTTAACCAATGCTCCAATCCTGAAGATTACAGATCCAAATAAGGATTTCGTGGTGTGCACATATGCATGTAAGGAGGGACTGGGAGGAGTTCTCAGCCAAGAGGGATTTGTAATCTGTTATGAGTCCCGAAAGCTGAAAGAGCATGAAAGGAATTATGCCACTCATGATTTAGAGCTACCAGCAATCGTCCATGCATTGAGGAAATGGAGACATTACATCATGGGAAGGAGATTCGAATTGAGAACATACCACAACAGTTTGAAGTATTTATTTGATCAGCTGACTTTAAATGCCAGGAAAACCAGATGGTTGGAGTTCCTGTGTGAATATGAATTTGATATCAAGCATATCAAAGGGAAAGAATTACATGCTACAACCATTAGCATGTACAGGACTGAGATTAAGGAAAAAAAAATTGAATCTGCAAATGTTGATTTGCAGTATAGAGGTCTGGTAGCAAAGATACAACAGCGTGAGAGACCATAGACCCAGGAAAGTTACACCTTGCGAACTGATGGCTTACTTATGTATAAAAACAAAGTGTATGTACTCAATGTTCGAGAATTGAAGTTGGCAATTCTAAAAGAAATGCATAACGTGGCTTATGTTGGACATCCTGGATATCAGAAGACTATGGCAGCAGTCAAAAGCCATTACTTTTGGCCAGGTCTGAAGAAAGAAATCACTGAATACATCACGACATGTATGGAGTGCCAGAAAGTTAAGGCTGAGCATAGGCACCCAACAAGGTTGTTGTAACCTTTACCCATTCCTGAGTGGAAATGGGAAGTAGTGACAATGGATTTTATCACAGGATTTCCCAAAACAAGCAAGAAGCATGATTGTATCATGGTGGTGGTGGACAAGATTACAAAATTTGCCATTTTATTCCACTGAAAACCACTCAAAAGGCAGCAGATGTTGACAATATCTTCTTAAAAGAAGTGGCACGCTTGCACGGAATTCCTAAGAAGATTTTGTTGGATAGGGACCCAAAATTCACCTCGAATTTATGGAAAGGACTGTTTAAGGGATTCAGAGTGAATCTGAACTTTAGTACAATGTATCATCCTGAGTTTGATGGTTAGACAGAGAGGGTGAACAGAGTAATAGAAGACATACTGAGAATGTATGTGATGGATAAACCATCAAGGTGGGAAGACTACCTGCATTTGGTAGAATTCGCCTACAATAATGGGTATCATACATCGTTGAAGAT
Source organism: Picea mariana (assembly GCA_032191745.1). Classification (NCBI taxonomy): domain Eukaryota; kingdom Viridiplantae; phylum Streptophyta; class Pinopsida; order Pinales; family Pinaceae; genus Picea; species Picea mariana. Next base: position 33,269 of record JASDQU010243205.1, on the reverse strand, counting down.
GATCCCATTTGAACCACTTTATGGAAGAATGTGCAACACTCCAGTGAGTTGGGATAATCCAGCTGATAGAGCAGTAGTTGGGCTTGAGCTGCTCAAAGAGATGGAAGACCAAATGATAAGAATTAAAAAGAATCTAAAAGATGCTTAGGATAGGCATAAAAGTTACGCTGATAGTAACAAAACCCACAAGGAATTCAAAGTGGGTGACCACATTTTCCTAAAAGTGAAAAATAACAGAAGTTCCCTGAAGTTGGGAAGTTGTGCCAAGTTGGCAGCAAGATTTTGTGGGTCGTTTGAAATCCTGGAAAGGATTGGGTCAGTTGCATACATTACTTCATTACCTGCATCTATGACTATACATAATGTGTTTCATGTTTCACTGCTTAAGAAATATATACCTGATTCTAATCATGTTATCAATTGGAATGTGATTCAGGTGGAACCAAAAGGTGTCCTGCAAGTGCATCCTGTGCGCATATTGGACAGGAAAAGAAAATAGCTATGGAATTGATCTATAGAGCTTGTAAAGGTCCAGTGGACCTGGTACAGTACTGAGGATGCGACATGGGAGAATGCAGATGATATGTGGGCAGAGTACCCGTATCTTTTTGAAAATTTTGAAAATCTTACAAAGACAGTGTAAGGTTGCACTGAGGACAATGCAGAAATAATGGGAGGGGGATTGTAGTGTCCCCAAGATTGATCCCTTTGTAAGTACGATGTATGAAATGAATTTTAAATATGTGCTATAGGATGGTGAGCCAAGTTTGTATAATCCAATGGGATTATGTGATTGTTAGGCCAGAGAGCCTAAGGGTTGGAGGCCAAGGGCCTAATTTTGTACATGTATGTATACAACACATTAATAAAATATAAACACTGCCGCGTGCAGACTGACCATGATGAATGAGTGATGGAGGACTGAGCTTCTATAGAGTGGGTAAAGAATTAGGGGTTCAAAGGTGGGAAAAGGGACTAAGTGTTGAGCCTAGGGGCTTAAGTTCTTGGGGAATGATATTTTAATATTATTCCAAAAAGATATGTGATTACTATGTTTTTATCCTAAGTTCTTTTGGAATGACATGTGACTTCCAAATGGAAGGAACGCGTAATGAAGGAATGCATGTAGTTGCATGGGTGACAAGTGTCAACCCAAGTTCATGCAAATAAAAGGGATGAGAAGAGCCGTGTTGGGAGATCGGCTTCCATTCCCGTCGACTATTGCGGGGGTTCCTCCTCCATTCAACCCTTGACTACCTGAGTGTGAACTGTTCGACCCCTGCAGAGATACCCTCGTGCATCTTCTGAATCAGGTGAAAGGCCTGTGTTTGTTCTGAGATAACCGATACATCCTGTTGTGAACCGTGGAGTCTGAATCTACCCCTGCGTGGACAAATCGTCATGCATCCTTGAGAAGTCTATGTGATGATTTCAGGTATATCCTGTGTTGATTTCTGGAAAATTCGATGCACCCTCTATCTAAGCAGATTGACCCTGAGTGTGGAGTCTCTATCCCAAATCCATAACCGTGAGACCATCTTGTCATTGCTAAGCCTATTTGGAAAGCCCGTGTCTATTTCCCCATTGGTTGTTAAGGCCACGCAGTACTGGACTACGTGTGTCTTGCTGGCCAGTTAGTACTACACTCTCTCCAGCTGAGAGAGGTGGTGAATTTGGAAGAACATGTTGTTGGACCTGTGAGCAACTCTCTCTTGGTGAGAGAGTGTGTAGAGGAAGGAGAGAACTCCTAGAAGGAATCATGTAGCTGCCACAGAGCTCGGAGACTTCTAGTCCAGCCTGTTACTAAAACCCAAGGCAAGGGAGGTTAGCAGTCGAAGGACTGTCTAGGTGACAGAGAAGGTGTATACTCCTGGGGTGGAAAAGGCATGTGAGGAAGGAGATTCTATGGCCAGTGNGCCACAGAGCTCGGAGACTTCTAGTCCATCCTGTTACTAAAACCCAAGGCAAGGGAGGTTAGCAGTCGAAGGACTGTCTAGGTGACAGAGAAGGTGTATACTCCTGGGGTGGAAAAGGCATGTGAGGAAGGAGATTCTATGGCCAGTGAGCATGAGTGGTTCCTGGGAGAGAACTCCTTCCTTATGACTGTCTGTTTTCCCTGTAACCTTAGCCTAGCCTAGGATTCCCTACCTTATGGGTGGAGCTTATTCCCAGCTCGTGGGTGACCCACTGCTGAGCTGACGAGCAGTGTGGTCTAAGGATGGGAGTTTTGTGGAAGGCCTGCACTTGGTTGGTGGAACTACCATTGTTTCAAAGATAAGTACCAGATGATGCTTTAATTATGTCTCTATATCTCTGTGTATTATAATTATCATGTATTCTGTTGTGCATTTGGACTAATGTTATTGCCATGGATTATTTATGTTAGTAATAATTCTTATGCTTATTTTGATCTTAAATGTATTTCTTGCTTAAATGCATGTGGATTATATAATGCCTGTATGAGTTATGTAAAAAGTGGCATTACAGTTTGGTATCAGAGCGATTAAGCCTTGGTAACAGAAAAGTGGTGTTACACATGATCTCCAGTATAACAGACCATAATCCAGTGTACCCTTAAGGTATCTCATGATATGATTTTCAACTACACGGTGAACACATTTGGACTCGACTAGATACTGAATCAAGGTATTTACAACAAAGCATATATCTGGCTTGGCATTCATTAGATACATCCACCATCCAATAATCTGTTTGTATAGAGTAACATCAACCAACTCTAACGAAGTATCAACCAAGAGATTCAAACTCATTTCCATGGGTGTGTTCGTAGATTTACATTACAACATGTCAAATCTCTTTAGTATTTCAACTACATAATTCCCTTTATTAAGGAAGATCTTTTATATATAGGCTCTGCTAAACTTCAAGACCTAAGAAATAATGAATCAGACCTAGGTATTTCATCTCAAACTCTACAATGAGATTATTCTTGCAATCTTTGATGATGTTTTCTTCTCCTGTCAAGAATAAATCATCCACATATATTAGCAATATAACTGGATTATCATTCATAACCTTGAAGTATAGATTATGATCAACTTTACTCTTGGCAAATCCCAAGCTTGTGAGGAAACTATCAATTATGTCATACCAAGCTCCAGGATCTTTCTTCAATCTGTACAAATCTTTATTCAACCTACAAACATGAGTCTTTTATTTTCAACTTAAAACCCTTGTGGTTTTTTTATATACACTTATTTTTCAATAACACCATTTAAGAAAGTTTTTTTCACATCCGTTTGGTGCAACTTCCACTTCGTTTTGGCTACAAGAGCTATGATGGTTTTGATAGAAGTGTATTTGGCTATAGGATCAAATGTTTGTTCATAGTTAATACCTTCCTTTTGAGAAAATCCATGAGCCACAAATCTTGCCTTATGTTTTTCAATACCATTGTCTGTTGCATTTTTATTTTGTATATCCACTTGGAAGATACCACATCTTTTTTCTTTGGTCTCTGATCTAGTTCCCATACATTATTATTCATAATGGAATAGTATTCTTCTATCATGGTATCCATCCATTCTTTATTTTGTATGGATTCCTAAAACAAAGTAGGTTCATTTTCTACGAGATCACACATTAATGCCATATAGTTGGAGAATGTCTTAGGTTTATTTATTTGTCACATGGTTCCTTCTGGGGCACCATACTTCTCTGCATCTTGAATACGTTGTTTTGCCCCAAATGGATTTCTCTTGTGAGATATCATCATATGGAAAGGTTCTTGAGATTCTATCATATCATGATCTTCTGTAATCTCATCATCAGGGGTAACTGCAACTTCCTTTACGGGTTCTCCAACTCTGGGAGCTACAGGTTCTTCTACATATACTTCTTCAAGATGGAATTTCCTTGATATTTTGAGTGTTGCATCTTCATAAAAGGTTACATCTTTGTTCATCCCAATATGATGGTAACCTGGTATGAAAATTCTGAAGGCCTTAGAGACCTCACAGAATCTAACAAATATTCCCTTCTTTCCTAAAAGATCCAACTTAGTTCTCTTTTCTTTTGGAATGTGTACAAATACTGGAAAACCAAATATTTTGAGATGGCTTATTTCTGGCTTATTTCCGGTGAAAATTTCTTCGGGAGTTTTGAATCCAAGTGCACTATGGAAAAATTTGTTTTGGACATATATTGTTTCTCTTGCTACTTCATCCCATAAGTGCATCGAAAGATCTTGATCGTGAATCATAGTCTTTACTGCTTCCATAATCGTTCTATTATTTCTTTCCGCTACACCATTTTGTTGAGGATTATAGGGAGTGGTGAGCTCCCTCTTAATCCTGACATCTTTGCAAAAGATTCCAAATTCATTTGAAGTGTAATCTCCTCCATTGTATGACCTGACTATCTTGATTTTCCTTTCAGAGAGGTTTTCTACCAAGGCTTTGAATTCCTTGAACTTTCCAAGTACTTCAAATTTTGACTTCAAGAAATAAACCCAATTCTTACAAGAGTAATCATCAGTAAAATATACATAGTATACATACCCACTTAGAGAGGTTGCTGGCATTGGACCGCATACATTTGAGTGGACAAGTTTGAGAATTCCTTCTTCTTTACTTTCTCTCTTTGGAAAATGATTCTTTATGTCCTTTCCTTGTTCACATCCCTTGCATACACCTTCATGATCAACCTTTAGTTTCAGTAAACCTATAACTACCTTTCTTACATATGGTAAGGCTTTGTAGTTGATGTGATCTAATATTCTATGACAAAGTTCACAAGGAATTTCAGTAGAGTGAGTCAAAGCTACATCTGAGTGACCCTTTAACTTGTACAAACCAAATTCTTCTATTCCAATAGAAACTGCATATTCTATAGTTATTCCTTTAGACCACATAAGAAATTAACCATCTATGAATGCAACCCTGAAACCTTTCTTATCTAGGGCTGAAATAGAAAGTAATTTATTTTTCAAACCTGGTACATAGAGTACATCCTTGATTCTCATCAAAGTTCCTGAATCAAGTTTGTAGGTGGCTTCTCCCATTCCTTTGATTGGGTATTGATAATTAGCTCCGAGTGAATCTTTCTAGGGGGAGTACTCTATAATTCTGGAGAGAGTGTTCTTATGACCTGTCATGTGCTTAGAGGCACCACTATCTATGAGCCAAGTATCATATCCAAGTTTCACATATCCCGAGAGAGCGGAAAACAAAACATATTATTCAATATCTTCTTTAGATAACATGTTGGGTGGCTCATCATCTTTAGCTGCATGGGCATGATGTGTTTTTTTATTTCTCTTCTTGTATTATTCCCTTATAGAAGGAAAATTCTTAGCAATGTGTCCCATCTTATCATAATGATAACACTCGTAGGAGGAGAAATGTTTTTTCTTTCTTTGACCTTTATGTTATTGTTGGAATCTCTTCGAAGACTAAGACTCTTTATGAAAGTGAGTAGCCTTTTAAAAATTATACTTTTCCTTTCCACCCTTATCATGAGCATATATGGCTTGATATTCATCTCTTAATAGGATGACTTCTCGATTGGCCACTCTTGCTTCTTCTTGAACACATTCTTCCCATAATCTATCAAATTGGAGTTTCTCTTTTCTTGCACAAATAGCTTAGAGGAAGGCATCCCAAGGTCATGTGAGACCATTAAGATTTTTCATCATGAGCTCATATTCATCTAAGTTTTCTCCAATTGCCTCTAGTTGTTCCTTGAATTGAGAAACCCTAGAGAAATAGTCTTGAATTGTTTCTCATTTTTGCATCTTTGTATTCTTGAGTTGGGTTCTCAAGTTCATCTTTTGGTCGATGTTCCTTCCTTCATATATTTTGGTTAAAGCATCAAACATATATTTTGGAGTATTCTTATAAGACACTTGAGGGATCATGTGGTCTTTAACAAAATATGTAATTATTCTTTTAGCCTTAATAATATCCTTCTTGCACTTCTCTTTGGATGCATTTTCTTTGGGTTCCAGTACATTTTCTTTTATGAATTTTGCAAGGTCATTCTCTTCAAGAATGATTCCAATTACGTACTTCCAGGAGTGGAAATTTTCCACACCTTCTAACTCGTCAACAATCTTGGTGCTTCCAGACATCTTCACCTTGAGCTAAGAAAATTACTAGAAAATTAAAGTGCTCAAGGCATGAAACTAAGCTTACCAAGAGATGTGCTCTGTTGAGGCGAGTTTGTTGGAGCTGACTGTTTTTGAAAAAATCCAAGTTTTACCCCATGAAACTTGACCTGTGCAATTCTTGACTAGTATATCTGGTACTGGTTCTGGTTTCCTAGTCTTCTGGTTTTCTAGTATCAATCAAAACTAGAGGTTGAATTTTGAGAGAATCTAGCCACTAGAAAAGTTTTCTGAAGCTGCCAAAAGATGCACTAGGGCAAGGTGCACTTCCCAAGGTGATATTTGGTAAAATATTCCTCTTTAGTAAGAAGCCATAATTTTCTTGTACGACAACATAAACGTCAAGACACTAAGTGAAATATGCTCTATTCATTCAAGCTCTGATACCATGTTAATTTTTTACTTCTATTATTAGGTTATTTTCAAATCGTATGAGCATTCAATGCATTTAGAAAACAACAATATAAATAGGATCACTGAAAGAAACACAATCACAAGGTACACAAAATTTTATCACGGGAAACCCTCATGGGGGAGAAAACCCAATAAAAACTTCCTCAATAATAGATTTCCAATACAATGCCAAGATTAAAACTAAAACACCAAACAAACACCAATATTGAGCATGTGACTCTCTTCTCCTTCCTCTTGCAACTACAACTTCCTTCAAGATATGCACACTAGATGAGTGAGTGAGTGAGTGTAAATGAGGCACCAACCTCACATATCAATACAAGTGTGATATGGCACTATAGTTGTGTTTCTTAACTTGGTTGAACTGACTTCTCCTAGAAAAGGCTAAAACCACTTTATAATTATTAGGGGATGACTTTACAAATACCACTATACAAATACAGTTTGACCAATCCCCAAAAGGGGATTTTATCTTATACAAGACCTGACTTTATCAATCCACAAAAGGGTATTCGATCTATAAAATAAAAACTCAAATATAATTAGAATATTCTTTGAATTTACAATATTTCAACAGTATTGACCCAAAAAGAAAGACGATGTAGTTCAATTTATTATAGGATGCATACTTTATTGTACCAATAATCCTAGTAATATAAATAAAGGTTTATACCATCCCTTACATGTACCCACTAAACCCTGGGATAATATCTCCATGGATTTTATGGGTGGTTTTCCAACAACCAAGAAGGGACTTGACTATCCATTTTTGTTAGTTGGTAGGTTTAGAAAGATATAAATTGTTATGCCTTGTAAAAGGAGGATCAAATGAAAATAAGTAGAAAATGTTTTCTTTTAAAAGGTCTAGGGTCACTTTAGTATACCAATGAACATCATCTCAGATAAGGATACCATATTTCTTAACATATTTTGGACTAAACTTTGGGAGAAGATGGACACATATTTTAAGATATATACAACTTTCCATCCATCAACAAATGGATAGATATAAGTAGTCAATAAGACATTGATTAATCTTTTGAGGGTCTACATCCCGAACAATCCTTATATCCAAAATGAAAATTTGACTTATATTCAAGACATCTATAACAAAGTGATCCACACTTCTACTGGTAAGTCTCTTTTTGAAACTTGTTTTGATTATTTTCCACCATCACCCTTGGATGTTGTATGTGGATATCAAGGAGGAGTGATGGAAGACATCAGTGGAGATGCATTGAAAGAAGAAAAAATTGTTGAAAATCTTAGGTAAATCTATTTGCGGGTACAAGAGACATTAAGGAAGTAATAGGAAAAGTACAAGGCATGGCATGATTAGCAAAGAATTGAAAAAATATACAAGGTGGGAGACAGAGTTTGGTTACATATGAACAAATAAAGGATGCAATGTCCCCTTAAGAATATCAAGGAATTATGTTATGTCCCTCTGAAGTATTGGAGAAGGTGTGTGATAATGTATACAGACTCAGTCTACCCCCATATATGTGCATTTATTCCATAGTAAATGTGAAAAATTTTAGACGCTGTGATCCCTCCATGTTGAATCAAGAAACCAAGGAGTAGGTCCTACCTACCATAAAGAAGGTAGCACCAAAATATTAGGCAAAGTTGGCAGAAGATATAATTTTGTAGAAGAATTCCAAAACTACTAGATATGGGTAGCATGAATTCTAGCATGTTGGGTTGAAAGGGAAACTTCCAAGTAAGATCAAATTTTACTCCAAGGAGTTTCAAGTAGAGGAAAAATTTCCTCGTCATTCAAAAAAATATTTTGGGGGCCAAATGCCTCCATAAATGGGGATGTATTATCTAGAATGGATCATTGTATAATTTGTCATCTATTTTGGTACTTTCTAGGAGGAAAAAATGGAAGAATTGGATTGTAGGGCCAATTTTAGAGGTAAGTTCCAATTTGGTGATTTAGGGTCTAGAAACTTATAGAGACAATTTGAGGCATCAAATGAACTTTTGGGGTTACAAAATTGTGATTCTAGCTCCCCCAATGTTGTTCTACACATCATAATATTTCCAAAGGTGCAAAAATCACCTCAATCAAAGTTTGTATGCATAAGATATGCATCCCTCAAGTTGACATACTGTATTGACCACCATGGCATTGAATGGATGCCATGTCATCTCCCATAAATCACACATGTGGGGCTAGTCATGCATGTGTACTTTCAATAATATTCTAGACGATCCAAAACCCTAACACTGATCGAGGGTTGAGGCATGCAAAAACCCCAACCATAACCCTAGACAAGTATCGAGCTATGTTAAATATTGACCGCTAAGAAAGGAAGGGGTTCAATTCTTTTGGTATTTTTATTATTTCATGGTTGAGAAAAGCATATAGGACTAGGATATTAAAGCATAAGAAAGGAAATAAAATATTTTGTAAAAACCATTTAGGCCATAGTGTCCATGAAAAATCCATAGTGAGTACCCCTTTCTTTGTACTTGTATTTCATAAGTGAGGAAAAGTGAGTAGAGCACATGCCTCACCTTCTAGCTAGGTCTTCTCCCACATAAGGTTTCCCATGTTACATCATGTGTTCATTTATATGGGTGGTGTGTTCACTTTATTGTTTATTTCATTTGAATTTTAGTTCTTTTCATAATTTTGGGAACTCGACTAATAAGCCTAAATTTGAGATCTAAGGTGATACATTACATAATATTTAAAATCTGTTGTAACAAATATTTTGAGTGGCAAATCCACGACACTGTAAAGATCCCCCATAGTTATGCAAGGAGGAAATCATGCTATGATTTAATTTAAGATTAACTAGCGTAGATCCATCTTAACTCTCAATTTATCATGCACCAAGAGGGATCAAATCCCATAAGGTGAAAACCTCCTTTTAGATGGAAAAATTGGAGCAAAGGTTTGCACCTTGAGTGATTTGATCCCTCTCAAAGCATGATAGATCTAGAGCTAAGATGGATCTCCGTTGGTTTCACTCGCAAGAAAGAATGTGAAATTTTTATATTATAATCTTTATTTATATGTATATGTTTAAGATGAACTTGATACTTTGAAACTTACATCATTATGAATCATAATAATAAAAAAGTAAACAAATTTAGTGATGAAGATATTGAATAATAACAAAATGGAATGGTTAAGATATTGAATAACATATATACTATGTCATATCATTAAATTTTTAACCTGAGATAGTACTCTAAAGTGAGACCTTGAGGAATTTTAGACCTCTAGAGTTTTTCACATTTTGTTATCTTAATATTTAATGATTTCAATATGAAAATATTAATAAAAAAGGCGTGAGAGGCACCAAGCTAGGGTTTAGGGTTTATGTTGCTCTGCTACAACTACTCGCCCCATTAGGGCGCATGCCTCTGAAGGAGAGAGGGATGAGAGGCCCCACTTATAGGTAGACAATGACGAATGGAAGCATCGGAGAAGGCTCCAAGCAACCCACCTTCTAACCTCCCCCCGATCTACGATCTAAGTTATTGGCCGAAGGAACCTTCAAAGACAAGGATATGGACATTGATTCAGGGAAAGAGCAAGCACTCGCAAGTGTGTAAAGGTCATGGATACCAAGAAAGTGTATCCCACAAGCACCACATGCCCCAAAATACGTTATCAGTTCTCCCCGAATTGAGGAGCATAAGCAATATATGAGAGATTGCACCTTGGTAGGCAACTTTTTAGGGCTCTGGCCCTCAGAACGAGACCTGGTCAAATGGATACAACATTGGTGGAAGCCCAAAGGGCTTTATGAACTACAACTGGGCTCCAAGGGTTTCTTCACCATCATCCTAGACAACCTCGAGGACCGAAACCGCATTTTTTACGGAGGGTCGTATTTTTTCAACTCACCGAGAATCTTCTTGAGGTTCTGGACAGAGAAATTTAGCCCTAAAATGGAATAATTCACACATGCACTAGTGTGGATTAGACTATATTCCCTACCTCATGAATTCTGGCTGGAAGAGGTTCTTGCAGGCATCGGTAAGACCATTGGTGTCTATATCAATTCTTCATAGGCCACTAAGGAAAGATGATACACCTCATATGTGCGCATTTGTGTATACCTAAATATAGCCAAGATGCTCCCGGGATCCATAGCCCTAGAATACCATGATGAGGACTATATGCAAACCATTGACTATGAACATATTTCGTTTAGATGTAGGAAATGTCATGAGCATGGACATATTTTCAGATAATGCCCCCTCAATGCCACAAACAAAGAGGGGAACTTAGATGTCAGCAAAGACAAGGATAGCTTTGCTCAGGCGCCTTGAAAGTGCAGACAAGGAGGAAGAAAGAAAGCAACCTAGGCAAGTACAGATCGATCCACCAGCAAAAATTATGAAATCCTATAAGATCAATCGGAGAACCCCTCAGACCCCAAAGAGGTGTAGACAAATAAAATACCCCAACAAATAGGCAAAGGGAAAGAGGAATCATTGCCGAAGAAGAATCCAAACATTTCAGCAAAAGACCCCACAACTCGAATAGAGGATCACCTGGAAACAGAGGATCGGGATGTCGAGATGGACCTCGACGAGAAAGAACTATAAAGGGTGGACCTGGAGCACCTGGAGCATGCATATCAACACCATAAACTGTACACCATACCTCCAGATCAACTATGAAAAGTGCACAAGGTCTTCCTTAACTCCTCAACTGGATCCACAGCCAGATCTAGTAAGGGTTTTGGAATACAAGTGAACTAGCCAAAGGATCAGAGAAAACCTCAGAAAGATGAAAACAAAAGAGAAAGGAAGTCGATGAACAATCTCATACAAGAGATAGGTCACTTCATGGTGAACTCTGGGAAGATCCACCTCATCTCGGACAACTTTCCCCCTCTCCCCTCCCCCTCCTCCTCATGAAGATCCTCTCCTGGAATATAAGAGGTATTAATAGGTGTAGCAAGCAAAAACTGTTATGATATCTGATATTAGTAGAGAAACCACACATAATGTTGCTCCAAGAAAAAAAATGCACTACTGAAGACATAGATAAGCTTCTCCCCTACTATTGGAAGAAAGGGAGAGCAGTATCCACAGTAGGAAAAGGCACATTCGGAGGCCTATCTGTACTTTGGAACCCAGTAAAACCATTATGGAAACCTTCATCATGACCAAATGGTCTATCACAACTGCTTACAGGCTCATCAGCTCCAATAAACCTGGCCACCTCTCCAATTTCTATGGATTGGCTAGTACCAGGGATAAGAAAGCCTTCCTCAAAAATCTGGAATACTTGTCTACCTTAACCAAGGACAACAGATGTATTGTAGGGGGAGACTTCAACTTGATACGCAACCTGGATGAAAAAAAAGGAGGAACTCAGCACCTGGAATAGGAATCCAATGATTTTCAAAATCTTATAGATAACATCAACCTCATTGATCTAGAAAACCCCCATTGGCACTGCAAGATACCAGATATATAAAATATGAAGAACAGAAATAAAATGATAGAAATGGCAGAATAACAGTAAAATATCCAGCATAATCTTCACAATACACAGTAATGATATATGAAATAGCAATAGAAAAGAACTTTGATTCAGAAAGAAATGGGCAACCTCCAGTCTAGTAGCACTCTATTACAATAATCTCCAAGCTAGGGTTTTCATACCCTCGACCCTTATTTATACTAAATATGTTTATTAAGAGAAGCATCTAGAGGAAGATCCTTCTAGAAGCGAAAGCTTCTATTAGGTCTTCTTACATCCACCTTATTCTATTTTATTGAAAGATCTTATTAATATTGACCTTTATTACATCTGAATACATTGATCTACCTATGTGGGGGTTAGGACCTTAACATGTCCGCCCCCTTAAAAACAACCTTGTCCTCAAGGCTTGAGATGTGGAAACTGCTACAGAATGGTAGTTGGTCCCCAAGTGGCATCTGCTGGAGTCATATCTTTCCACTGTACTAGCACTTTCTTGATGGTTCTCTGACACAGGCGATGCTCCTGCTGGTCCAAAACTGCTTCTAGTTGTAGCCAAATGGATCCTTCTTCAGCTAACTCTGGAAGCTTGGTTTGAATTTGGCACCTGGTTCCAATCACCTTATTCAAGCATGAAACATGAAAAACAGGATGTAGCTTCGACTGACTGGGCAGAGCTAACTGATATGCGACTTGTCCCACACGCTTGAAAACTGTGTAAGGGCCATAAAATTTGGGTGCTAGCTTCTGACACTGCTCGGCCTTGAGGGAAGTTTGATTATATGGTTGCAGTCACAGAAACACCTGATCCCCTTCTACAAATTGACATTTGGAGTGACCTTGATCTGCTTGCTACTTCATTCTATTCTGGGCCATGAACAAGTTCTCTTTAAGGGTATGTAGGATATCCTCTCGGACTGTAAGTGTTTGGTCAACCGCCTGGACCTTCGAGGTACCCGGTAAGTATGAGAGAACTGACAGTGGCTTCTGTCCATACACTGCTTCAAAAGGAGTCATGCGAGTGGCTGTATGGTATGTAGTGTTGTACCACCATTCTGCGAGGGGTAACCATTGAGCCCACTGGTGTTGTTTTTCAGAGGCAAAGCACCTCAGATATGTTTCCAAACACTTGTTGACGACTTCCGTTTGAACATCTGTCTGGGGATGATAAGCTGAGCTGAGATGCAATTGTGTGCCTTGTAGCTT
>JASDQU010243205.1:2452-13750 GCA_032191745.1 Picea mariana | reverse complement strand
TGGGTATGGGCCATGATGATGGGTGAACTGAAAAGGGAGCGGGCGGGGTCAGAAATTTTTGCAGAAAAATGATATGGATGAAAGTGATAAGGGAGAAGAGATGAATCTAATGGAAGTGTGGGGTTATGCTTTGGTCTGAAGAATGATGCAGTGTTGAAATCCCCAAATTCTGAACCAGAGAGTATTTACTTAACAACCCGAACACAGATGTGTGTCAATAGATCTCGCCGGTTTAATTTGTTTATGTTGTTGTTTATGTTCCCCAAGGGTTAGGTATTAAAGGGTTCTATAGACAAGGGTTTTCCCTGTGCTATAGTTCTCTGATATACATGCGGGGTCCAACAGTAGTACTCGACCCAATATCTCAGGGCACTAACTAAGGAGGATAGATAGTACCCTTAACCGTACTACCCGACTACCCAGGTACTAGAAAGTATCTTCTCGAGTGCTGTTCTCGGTGACACTATAGCAGTACGACGACTGATAGGTTTATCTAAAGAGGGCTTCAAGAAATCTAGGCTGATCCGTACACAGGTGTTGTCTGATGCGCTACCACTCGAAGGGGTACCTACAGGGGTTACAAGGGTGGCCAACAGATGTGCGCTTAAGAACCACTTGTATTTCTTGTGTGTGTGAATACCTCAACCACGGGTTTATGCATGTAATGACAGATCTCTGTGGCTTAAAGACGTTGGAATACGTCTCTACCTTGAAAAAAAATTACCCACAATTTCGGCCAAGGAAAGTGCTCTAATACCACTTGCAAGATACCAAATATATAAAATATGTAGAACAGAAATAAAATGCTAGAAATGGAAGAATAATAGTAAAATATCCAGCATAATCTTCACAATACACAGTAATGATATACGAAATAGCAATAGAAAAGCACTTTGATTCATAAAGCAATGTTCACAGGCCTCTTCGAGGGGGCAACCTCTAGTCGAGCATTGCTCTATTACAATAATCTCCAAGCTAGGGTTTTCATACCCTCGACCCTTATTTATACTAAATATGTTTATTAAGAGAAGCATCTAGAGGAAGATCCTTCTAGAAGCGGAAGCTTCTATTAGGTCTTCTTACATCTGCCTTATTCTATTTTATTGAAAGGTCTTATTAATATTGACCTTTATTACATCCGAATACATTGATGTACCTATGTGCAGGTTAGGACCTTCATAGGCACCTTCACCTAGACAAATAGAAGAATTGGAATTCATCAAATAGCTTGCAGACTGGATCGGTTCCTAATATCAGACTCCCTCCTGATGGAAGGCACATCTCTTGAGGAAACCATTTTGGATTTTCATGGGTCAAATCATTGGCCCATTTAGTTATGGTTTGATGTGCTTGCCACCCTAGGTCGAAAACCCTTCAGGTTTGAACAGTTCTGGCTTAGCCACCCAGTTTTTCAAGAAACAATTCATGGATGGTGGAAGGAGGTAGTGATACCTCATGGATCCAAGATGTAACAATTCCAGCAAAGGCTCAAGAATCTTAAGAAACATCTCAAACTCTAGAATAGGAAAACCTTTGGAAATATTTTTGTCTCCCAAAAGCACTTGAAGGATCAAATGAGCATGGTACAAAGACAAATCTGAGAGCAGGGACTCACTGAAGACCTTAAAACCTAGGAAGCAACTTTAATCCAACAACTAGAAGATAGGAAATCCCAATAAGAGATTCTATGGAAACAAAAATCTTGCATCCAGTGGCTCAAGGAGGGTGATCGACATACCAAATTTTTTCACAGGTCCACCCTTCAGCGGCGGCACACCAATCGAATCATGCAGCTAACCTCTAGCAATGGCGAACTCATTCATTCTCGTGAGGATATGGAAAAGGAACTGGTCACTTATTACAAAGACCTCCTTGCAGAACCCATACATAACATATCTCAAGCCATTTCCAAGATTACGCAACACATACCCACCCTAATCACTCAGGAACATAATGCATCTTTGCTCAAACCCATCACTCTCAAGGAAGTAGATCAAGTGCTCCAAGACACCCCCAAAGGAAAATCCCCAGGACCAGATGGATTTACTAGCGACTTCTTCCATCACTGTTGGAAGATGATCAAGGAAGAGGTTTGGGAAATCATTGAAGACTCTAGATCTTTAGGGAAAGCCCTCCTGACTCTCAACACTACTTTCATAACCCTCATTCCAAAATAGGGGCAGATCAATCACCCCAATAAATTTCGACCCATCGCTCTGTGCAATGTCATCTATAAACTCCTAACCAAAGTGATCACCAGACGACTCAAGCCGATCCTACCGCGAATCATCTCTCCTTAGCAGTCGGTCTATGTGGAAGGCAGGCAAATCCTGGATAGCATCATCCTAGCATATGAGGTGATTCTTGTTGAAGACCCGTACGCCAGGTATGCTCCTAAAACTGGACCTTTCCAAAGCCTTTGACAAGTTAAGCTGGGATTACATGCGTGCAATGCTCCTTGCCTTTAGTTTCGACCACACTTGGGTAGAATGGATTATCAATCTTACCTCCTCTTCTTTCTTTTATATCTTGGTCAATGGGGTCCCATCTCGTCCTTTTTCCCCCTCCAGAGGAATCAGACAAGGGGACCCTCTCTCCCCTTTCCTTTTCATTATCATGGCCAAGGGTCTCTGTCGCTCCATTCACGTCACCATAGCAAGTAAATCATTGACTAGTCTACCCCTGCATGGTATCTCTCCTTCGATCTCCCACAACCAATTTGTTGATGATACCCTGATTATGGGCTCCCCCACAGTAAAGGAATCCCACTCTTTCCTCTCGATCCTTCAAATTTTTTGTGATGATTCAGGATTGGACTTCAACAAAGAAAAATCCAAGATTTTCTTCTTCAATACACCATCTCTAATTCAACGTCATATCTCTAAAATTCTGGGTTTCACTCAAAGCTCCCTTCAGTCCAAATACCTCGGCATCCCCTTTTTGGAAAATGCCCTAAGGAACAATTCGTGGGAGCATCTGCTCTCCTCCTTTGCTAAGAGGCTTTCTTCCTGGACCTACAGATCCCTCAATCTCCCTAGTCTCCCCATTTTACTTAAAGTTGTGCTACAAGCCCTACCTGTCTATACCTTTTCTGCTCTCTCGAACCCAAACTTTGTCCTTAATACCATCAAAAACTTTCAAAGGAATTTCCTCTAGCAAGGCCTTAAAAAAGGGAAAAAACTGGCACTGATAAACTGAGATAAACTTTGCAAACCCAAAGCTCAAGGGGGCCTTGGGTTAAGGGATCTTTCAGTGATGAAAAAAATCCTGAGTGCTAAGATCTGGTGGAGATGGCTCAAAAAACCTCAAGATATGTGGGCCAAGATCTCGAGAATGAAATATGAACCCAACATGGTGGAGAAAAACCTGATTAGATGGAATGGGGACAACCCTAGATCCCTAATATGGATGGAAGACAGGCATAATCAACATCTTGTCAGAAGTCACGCCTTTTGGGAAATTAGAAATGGGAAAACGACTTTGTTCTGGAAAGATTCATGGTAGCAATGGCCAATTCTAGAGTATGAAGACAGGGTTGACACCTTCAGAATCCCAACCACACAGGTCGACCTAAAAAAAGTGGTAGACTACTAGCAAGACAATCCAACAGAGCCCACTTGGAGAGGTTGGATTTCAAACAAGGAGCACCTGAATTTAGAGGCACACATGGACCTTCGGCCCTAGCATAGAAAAATCAATAAAATAAAATCCCCATTCTGACAGGGGAGGATATCCTATGATGGTGATACCTGCCAAGGGGAACCTTTAGCATAAAATAAGCCTATTCCATTAAAACTCAATCGGATCTATTACCCCTAAGGAAGGAGTGGAACAAAATCTCGGCCCTAAAGCATTGGCCAAAAATCAGTCTTTTCCTCTCGCTTGTAACTCACTCAAGCATCCTCACTTGGGATAACCTCTTGAAAAGGGGTTTTTTTGGTCCATCCATCTGCATGCTTTATGGAGAAGAAGCTGAGACTATGGACCATCTCCTCAACACATTCCCCTACACTACTCAAGTTTGGGATCAATGTGCATTGATCATGCACGCCTCGGACTGCAAGAGAGACAATATCATCAACACCATAGCAGATTGGAGAGACAATGATTTTCACTCACCCCTTCTCAATCATATCTAGAAACTTATCCCATAATTTCTACTTTGGAAAATTTGGAACGAAAGGAATAGAAGAATCTCCAGGAATGATTCGCTCCCTTGGCAACACTGTTGGAAGAAAAGACACCTCAACATTTCGGAAACCATCAAGCTACAGCATTGGCATGCAACAGATCTAAATGGCCCTCCTTCTGAGCAAAGCATTCTTCAGCACTGGAAAGTCAATCTGGTTCAGAATTTGTCCCCCCCCCCCCTCACCACTNAACCTCTTCAAAGTAGCCCCACACATTGTTCCCCCCCCACGGAAGGCTTCATTAAGCTCAACATCTATGGAGGCTCCAAGGGTAACCCCGTGGGAGCAGGTTTTGGAGTGGTCTTCTCGATCACCATAGCCATATTCTTCTCATTAACGCAGGCAGTCTAGACCACACTACGAACAATGATGTTGAGTTATGGGGGCTCACCCGAGGCCTGCAATTAGCAATTGAGCACAACTTCACCAAGTTGATTGTTGAAGGCGATTTGCTAGTCATTACCAATCTCTTTGGGAAAATATTGAATGGAGCTGACCCAGAGGGAATCTCACCTTGTTGGAGACTCTCCTACAGACTAAGAAAAATTGCAAATCTCTTGCAACCCAATCAGTCCTTCATCCCCTCACACATCAAGAGAAAGGTGAATCAGGTTGTGAATGAACTGGAAAATCTGGGAATGAATTGGGAAGGACTGGAACTCTTGTGCCAAACTTCCCTCAATCCAACGCATCCCATACTCCAACAGTGCATTGAAAAATCCACATTAGTGAATAGACCCTCGGATGGGGTGATAGTGTGGGACACATGGCACTTGGAGGAGGCATGAAGAGGATAGCATGGTGATTGCCATGTGACTGAATCATAGCATGCACCACCACCAACCCTGTGCATTTAACACCACCATATGACTTCCCAGGCACAATTAAGCCTGGTGCGCCTGACCTCCTAAAGTTGTCCCATCCATGGCTCTTTTCATTAAACGCGCCATTACTCTGGGAATGCGACATCACCTTCTTCTTCATAATCCATGAAGCCATGCCTCATTCCAGCCTCTCTCCTTCGCTCCGCTCTCCTACAATCAAATTTTTTTCCAGCTCCTCCTCGACCATCTGGGCTCTTTCCCTATGCTCACCTTCTCCCCCTGGACCATCAGAATGCTGAGATAGAGAGGCAAGCCAAGGAGAGGCTCGCAATGGAAACCACTGTGGCCTCATTTGGTCCTCACTCGGGTTTCTGCAACTTCCTAGGATCCTCCCCTAGGTCATCTCCCTCACACTCCTCACATTCCTCGCAGTCTGAACAGGCATCACTCACCACCTCCCCTCCCACTTCTCAGCTTGAGGCACTGGCACTCTCTGATAGCTCGCTCATGTTTTCCTCAGTACGCATCCTTGACAAAGCCTCCTCCTCTTGGGTGCCTCTTGCAGTAGCACCAATTTGACCCGCCAACCGGCTCCACCAAAGGCCTCCTCCTCTCGCCCACCCTTGGAATCACCACCTCTTCTATAGGAACCTCAGCCTAGGCCACATTCCTTTTCAGATTTAGTCCCAGACTCACAATTGCAGGATAGCTTGGCCATTCTCCACAGGCTAGTCTTCGAGCTTCGACAGGGGTTGGATGACCTTCAGTTTCAGCTGGAGCTACTGGACGGAAAGTCCTCTATGCTCCTCCAGATCCTCTCCACCTTCCAAGGGACCTTGCACTTCACACTAGAAGCAACAAAGGCAGCAAAGCACACACATACATGAGACTCAAGTGAATGGTGGCTTCCCACAAGAGGTGGCGACTCTGGGTAGGCCATGCATGTGGCCATGGACGAGGAATACATGCCCACCAAAGGAGAAACTCCCGAGGCATACATTACAGTAGTATTGGGCTTGCATGAGCCCAGGGAAGTGGGAGGCACATGGCCCGACAATGGACTGGAAATGGGTGACTCAGACGTTGAAACGCATGAGAAAATGGAATGGATAGGGGCAGCTGTCGAAGAGGATTCCTGGGACCTTTCAACCCATGCCACCTCTCCATCTGGCTAGCTAGCATACAAGCCAAGTGTATGACCAGACTTTTACATATGACTTTTAGTTTACTTTTCTTCGCTCTGTTTTTTCAGTTTTTGTAAGACTGGTAGTCATTTTGATCCCAACAACGGCTGACTGAACTAGTTTCCATGTAGGGTAGTTCAGTTATTACAGTACGATACTACTGCACACTTTGTAACTCTGGTTT
This sequence comes from Picea mariana, assembly GCA_032191745.1. Lineage (NCBI taxonomy): Eukaryota > Viridiplantae > Streptophyta > Pinopsida > Pinales > Pinaceae > Picea > Picea mariana. The sequence continues at coordinate 7,368 of JASDQU010243205.1, read as the reverse complement.
TTTGAAGGCTCTTTATATATAAATTCTTACTTATATAAAAAAAAAATATGCAAATACTAATAGATAAATCACACCTAACCAAACAAAATATAGGACTTCAACTTATAATATCATTTTTGAAATTGGTTTTCATTGTGTTATTGATAAATTAGTTTCACTTGATAATTTTTACTATCTCATAGTTGAAATCAATATATAGGATTGATTTACTTTGTATTATGTATTTAGTTAATTAATGCACTAAATCATTCTTCATATCAATGAAATCAATGTACCATATTGTTTAATGTTATATCATTATGACTGAAATCAATGCACCCTATTGTTTTACATTATATTATAGTTAAAATGAATACAACTACTTTATTACACTAAACCATTTTTCATCTTATCATCACTTAAGTCAATGCATATTGTTTTTCACTATGTAATTATTGAAATCAATGCAACTAATTGCTCTAAATAATTTATCATTGTGTCATAATAAAATTAATGTATTTTATTGTTTTTCATTATGTCATTGTATTATCTTTAAAATAAATGCATCCTATTAATTTGTGTGATATTATTGCTAAAACTATTTCAACTCTTTTATTTATTAAAATCATTTTTTTTAAATCAATATGTACTATGGTTGTGTGTTATACCATTATCACTAAAATCAATGAGCGGTATTGTTTTATGTTATATCATCAATGCAATGTATTGTTTTATGTTGTATCATTATCAGTATGTTTTATGTTATATCATTGTTAAAATTAATGCTACTACTTGATTATGCTAAATCATTTTTCATTATATCCTCACTTAAATCAATGCATATTGTTTTGCATTATGTCATTATTGAAATCAATGCAACTAATTTCTATAAATGATTTTTCATTATGTCATCACTAAAATTAATGCATTGCATTGTTTTACATTATGTCATTATTGGAATCATAACAGGTAATTGTTATAAATAATTTTTAGTTGTACATCCTCTAAAATAAATGCACTATATTGTTTTGTGTTATGTCATTTCTCAAATAATTTCAACTCCCTTATTTCTCTAAATCATGTTTTAATACCATCATTGAAATCAATATGCCATATTGTTTTGTGTTATATGACTTAAATCAATATGCTCTATTGTTTTGTGTTATATGACTTAAATCAATATGCTCTATTGTTTTGTGTTATATAATTGTTGAAATCAATGCACACATTCAATGATTGATATTGCATTCTCTTTCAGTTTCCATGATTTGAACCTATCATTAGTACAAACCCAAACCTCTTGAATTTTGAAGCATTCTTCACTTTGATAAATGATTAAAGCATAGTTAAATATATGTTTAGAAGTTTTTCATCATATTCATATTAAACTATTATCTAATAATATATTCAATCCCAATATACTTCTTATTTTACATTTGAAACAATTTGAAATGGATGGATGTCCAAAAAGTGATATTTTTTTCATATTAAACTCATTAAAAAGTATTATTATATATTTATATGAGACATAATAAATATATCTAGTGCTAAATTTGAAGTCTCCAAGCAATCAAAATATTCTCGAAATTAATAAGTGAGAGAAGGTTGGTCTTATAACATAAGTTTGACATTAATCTAGATTTAATATTCATCTTAATAATTATTTAGGAATATTATTGAAATTTGTTATAATTATTTAAAATATTATACTTTGATTTTTATTATTTTTATAGTTGGTTATTTCCTTAAAAAATATATGAACATAAAGAAACCCTAAAAACAAACCCTAATTAAAAATGCACTCCAGATCCATTAAATGTTTAATTTGTTATTTCTAACTTGTGCAAACTTTAATCTAACATATGATCCATAAGTTATTCATGCAAATTATGGATATAATCTATATGTTACTTTCAGATATAATGTAAGTTAATGTAAATATGATTTGACATATACAGAATAATCTATGAATCATAATCTAATATATCATGTAAATTGTTATTTATCATAATAGATAGATTATATATTATTTATCATATATATAGATTATTTGATGTTGCTTATGTTATTAATCTCTAACATAATGTTATTTATAATGTTATTGATTTAGTAATAATGATCCATATTGTGTTGGTATGCATGATATATCCATAGTTAAGTGTGCATTGATTGGATCATTCTTTAGGGTGAAAAATGTTACTTAATTTTGTTTGCATGTTAAATGAAATTGAATCTAAAATATGGTATAGGAATCATGACTATGAACTATAGATATATATCAATAAATCTTTCCAATGCAAATTGACACTTATAATAGATAAATAAATATTTCTAGGTTTAAGTAATAAATAATATATAAAACTTGGAAATTATAACAAATAAATAAATAATTTCAATTTTAAATACTATTAACTATATAAAACTTGGCAATTATAACATCTTAATTTATATAATATGCAATTAGGTTTCAATGATATTGAGTATGCACTTGCAATGAAATTGGTTATAATTTATTGAATCAACAATAGGTTTGTGTTTCCATAGTTACTAATATGTATAGGAATATAATTTTAGGCAATGGATAATGTTGATGTGGGTGCATTTCTACACAGTAGAAACATACATAAACATGTTGGTGTGTTTCTTAAGCTCACATAGTTATTCCTAGTCTTTAGGAAGTTGTTGAAACTAGTTGAAGTGACTCTGTCACATCAAACTAAATACTTCTTACAATGGTGTGAGGTTGAGATATTTTATCAACCATACATCAAGGTGGTTCTCTTATCTTGACATTAATCTTATGTATTTATATATACTCTATTTTCTTTATTTAATAGAGACAACGCTCACACCTTTTTGTTTTGTGCATAATAATCTCTACTCTCACATTTCACAAAATGCTACCAGAGCAGGACTGGGCCTAACTCACTACACTACTCAGATTTGTTGACTCGGAGTTTCTCAAAACTAGTCTCGACACTACTCAGGTTTGTTGACTCAGAGTTTCTCAAAACTAGCCCAGTTTAAATCGGTTGGAGTTTAATACTCAGGTTTGATTCACATTGTTGGCTTATTATTCTACGGTCTTTATTTGAGAATCCTCAAGCAATAGGTTCCTGAGTTCCGATTCCACTACGACCAAATGTTCGGTGGATTCCAAAAAATGGGGATATATTGTAGGAATATGTCAGATTTTTTGAACAAATCCGAGCATGAATCGATGGAGACACACTACATAACTCACCCAAATATTTAGGTTTGGGTTTATGATGGTATCATTAACAAAATTGGCATATGGCACATCCTCGTTACTCTAGAGAATAAAAGAAATGAACGAATACATTGATTTTCACACTGAAATATACGCATCTTCACACGGTGTATGGTGAACGTGAATGTGACTATACGGGTCTACTAGAGGAACATTGGATGTAATTTAATGGGACCTGTACATGTGGATTCTTGTATGTTTGACTCCACAAAGGGCGTTAAAAGCAAGGCATTGTCTTAGGAGTCTACCTTCTCCAGCTATTTCTCAACCTTCTTTTTGGCATGCATAATCTGAGTGCTGCATTTGTTGATCTTATGCTACTGTCGTTTTCTATTGATGCAAAGAAATATCTTTTCTGACATATTCATATGGGCCAATTTCATTCAAGAGGAGCAGTTGGGGGCTATATCTCGGCTTTGGCTATGGATGATTTTGACCGACCTTTCCCGGTTAATGATTTATTTCATATCTCAACCGAAGTTTATGATTTATTTCATATCATTGTTGGTTGTCATGTTGGTGCTTTAAGCACAGATGGGATTGGTAAAATTATGCATGCGACCTCTACAATTTTTGTGGTCTATGCATTCGATTCCTTCATGGAATTCTTGGGTATAGCACAACCTCGTAGATCTGATTTGCAAATTGGGTGTACCACGACCTTACATATCTAATTTAGTCATATTACAGACCTTTGCTTCTCTTTCTAGAGATCTTGACCTTAACATCCACTGTGATTCTTTGTGTAAGTTGGTGGAAACACATCCATTCCCTTGCCTTTGCATGTGAAAGAATTTGTGTGGATTTTTTTTGTTTTGGAGGTTCATGGCAAAATTATCTGCCACTTTGTTGTATATTGGAGGTTATAGGTATTTTTTTCCTTAACTCTTCGATGAAAGCTTCACCTTATGTTTTGTTTGAGGCATTGAAAAGAGTGTTTCACTCTCTTTCCAAGTGTGGGTTGTATTAATTAAGAAAATTGATTCCTCACTTGTGGGTGAGTGCAGAAAGTTGGTGGATGAAAAAGTAGTAATGAGGTGAGTAGGAACACACACTCGCAGGAACGTGTGCATGTTTCTAGGAACATGCACACATTCCTCTTGTGACAAGATCGACAAACCTTGAACCTCCACTTAGCAAGCCATGTACGCATATTCCCAAGAATGTGTTTGCATTCTCAAGAATGTGTGCACATTTCTTAGAAACACGTGTACAAGAACATGTGTGCGTTCAAAAAAAATTTGAAATAAAAATAACACACACGCTTTAGGAATGCGAGTGTGTTCCTAAAGCATGCATGCATTATTAGAAAGAAGGGCATGATCATTTTTTTAACATGATATATCTCTATATCCACACTCTCTCTCACTCCACTCTACCCCCCCTTCTCTCTCTCCATCTTCCCCCCTCTCCCTACCTCCATCTATCTTCCTCTCTCTCTCCAACTACTCTCTCCCTCTCTTTCCCTCATTTTCTACCCCCTCTCTCTCTCCCTTTGCCCCCTCTTCCCCTCACTTCTTATCTCCTTCTTCCCCTCTCTCTCTACCCCATCGTCCCCCCTGTCCTCCCTCTCCCTATCTCCCCCCTTCTCCCCTTATTTATCTCTCCCCCTCCTTTCCTCTCTCCCTCTTTTCCCCTTGTTTCTCTCTCTCGTCCCTCTCCCCCC
>JASDQU010243204.1:92644-103697 GCA_032191745.1 Picea mariana | reverse complement strand
TTATATAATAATTTTATTATATGTAAAGTATGTTGATATCTTTATAATGAAATTAAAAAAAAAAAATTGACATGTATATTAACATAATGAATTTAATCGTGGAAATTTGATATTCTTTTTAGAGGAAGGTGTGGATACAAAAGTTGAGTCAAAAGTGGAAAAAAAATGGGAACACAAGGGTTAGTGAGAAACTCTAATTTTTATCACCAGAATTTAAGGAGTATTCGACATTATTAGACATTTTAGAGTGCTCACAAGGATTAGAGTTTGGATGTGGTTAGTGACAACTAAGTCACCTCAGATGCCTTCCCCTTGTGAAATAAAATCCATTGACTTTTTTCTTTTGGATCTTGGGGGCTAGAGGTAGAAGCTAAAGGGTTGTAATCTATCAATAAATTCTTGTCAATCCTATGTGGTATCAAAATCCCTACCCAACTGACCCTAATCCCCTTACCTACAATTGAGATTCCTCTAGTAGAAGACAATTTATAGGTAGTAGAAGACAATTTCTGGGTAGGGAAATCTACATCCCCTAAAAAAATATCTGACCACCTGCACAAGCGCAACCTCAATTTCCGTAAAACCCACTTTAAAATTGTTTATATGTGAGCAGGCTCACATATAATGAGGGTGGGGGATGGGGAAATATTAGAGTATTGGAGTAAATACTCTAATATTGCCCCTACCCCCACCCTCATCCCCCTACCCTCATATTTACTCCAAGATTGCCCCACCCCCCACCCTCATAATGGTGGGGTATTATGAGGGTGGGGGGTGGGGAAATATTAGAGTATTTACTCCAAAATTGCCCCACCCCCCACCCTCATAATGGTGGGGGGTGGGGCAATATTGGAGTAAATACTCTAATATTGCTCCACCCCCCACCCTCATAAAGGGAGTAGAAGCATGAATTCCTTCTCAAGATTCCCCTAAAAATCCTCCAAATACAAAGTTAGATCCATAAGTAAGAGGCTTTGTAAAGTGTAAGGGTTAGGTTTTATTATAAGAGAAGACTAAAACCTAACCATAAAGGGAAAAAGTCTCACTTGTCCATGGTGCATAAACAAACATCCTCAGGGATCAGAAGTGGAAATAAACTTTCATTGATAAGGGGCCTCAAAAAAAATGCCCCTTTGAGGGTCTCGAATGGTCTTTTGGACACTAAATCTTTTAAGGTTTTCCTAGGTTAATGGAGTCCTTGAAACACTCTATTATCACACTTCCATAAATTATGATAAATGAAGAGAAATAAAACTCAACATTCCAATTTTTTTAGCGGGTATAGGAGTTTAGCTTTATTGATGTCATTGGGAGATGTAGTGGGAACATAAATGGTTGTGTGAGGTTCTCTTCAATCCAAATAAATCCTAGGTTGAATAATAAGACTTTATTTCACAAAATAACAGGGATTGGGATTTCTATTTTCAGGTCAGAGTATGCTAATACGGAATAATCTTTTTTTCCAAATTACTTTTGGGGTAGGTTTTTAGAGAACTAGTTTTTAAATTTTCGGTCAATTTAAAACTTAACTTTGATAGATTTTTTGAGCAGGTGGGTTGGTTTAAAATGGGGCAAAACCTCAATTGTCATTCTAAAATGCACAAAATTATTCTAAAATACATAAAATTATTGATCCATGAAAAACTTAGACTACCCTTAAAAATCTGGCCAAACTCATTTTTTAACCTGAAAAGCAGGTTTTATTCCCGAATTAGTCTACTTCTTTTTCAAAGCCACGTAACCATGGGAAATAACCTTGAAGGCGATATACTTTCTTCAACTTCCTTCTTCGTATGCGAATTCCTGGTCATAAATGAGTTTCATCTCTTACTATGTTCCAACGATCCTATAAATATGTCCACTAACCTTATAGTTTCATCATTCAATCAATATTGCTGAGTTATAGTTTCACAGAGTTCTCCGGAATTGATTTGTTCCTTGAGTGTTTGAAATAATGGCTCCATATTATGAGAGTGATCGCAGGAGCGGTAAGTGGTCGAGAGCATTGTAGAACTCGCGAAGAAGCAGAAGAAAACAATACCATTTTATGAGAGTGCTCACATGAACCTTTCCAATCGGAATAAGTCTTTTCTTACGGTGGAAAGCGTTCAAGAACTCACAAAGAAGTAGAAGGAAACAATACTAGAGAGATATATCAAAAACAGGCGAAGAAAGACTAATAATGATGTCAATAATCTTTTATTCTCTGCAATCCTTTTGAAAGTTTGGCCATGTGAATGTCTGATCATCCCCATCATTGGCATGGCCAAGCTCTCAAAAGGATTGTAGAGAGAATACAGAGATGAAGAAGATTGCCTAGACTTGTGAAGAATGGTTCTTCTTCCCTATATTTTCTGATTAATCCATGTTATCTTGTTATTATATTCCATTGGATAATCTATTTATTCCGTTGTGGTTGTGTCGCCCTAGAGTTGTTTGTCCGTTGAAGTTGGTTTTCCTCTCTCAATAGCTTGTCAGTTTTAACAGAATATGTTATGTTTATCCCTTAGCATGAGATAATTTTTTAGATTGAAATCACCATATCCTCTGACTCAATAATATTTAATTTTTAAAAAAAATTAAAAAGCATGTTTTTCAACAGATATATCCAGAAAAGGAACGAGATCTTCAGGGCTCCTGGATTCGAAGCAGAGATCAGTCCTATACTAAAAATTGTCATCCAGAAGAGGAAAAGTGGTCCACCTTTTAGAAATTGAATGGAAAGCCAACTCCGGAAATCTTTTCATTCCCCTTGATGGGGCTTCTTGTACTCTAGCACCCTCGAGGGTGATATCCTTTCTTCTCTATGCTTTGAGAACATGTTTAATTCCTCAATGGATTCATTGTTTGTTGATGTTCTGCACTCTATTAATGTTAATCAACCAAGAATACTTTCTCATTTTATTGCCAACATTTTGGTTTGAGGTTGTGACATTGTTTTCTTCTTAAGATTGTGCTTGGGCAAGAACTCTAAAGATGTTTTTTTATTTTGGTGAATCCATGACTGAAAATGTTTTGTTTGTTGGTGAATCCATGATTAAAAAGTTGTATTCTCATAATTTGTTTCTCTAGATTTTTGTTTTTGCAGTATCATAATGTGTAGTAAACATTATTTAAGATTAATATCAACACATATAAAAAGATCTTACCTAACCCATATATGTTTATTATATTATCACATTATGGTGACACTTATAGTGCTTGGGTCAAATTCTTGGAACCAAAGGGTAATGAAAATCATCTATATTCTTCATAAGAAAAAAACATTCTAAAAAAATTTTTGGATAATCATTGGGGATTGAAAACTCAACAATAAAGAGCCCTTTAAGGAAAGATATGCCTCACATTGATTTGTCTAATTCAAAAAGATCTATTAATACAATTATAAATTTGAGAAAAACTATAGAGATTTATAAAATGAACAAGATCTGACCTTTGACATAGTGACCCAACCATGGCATTTGACTTAGTGACCCAACAACGAAATAGGCTTTGAAGAAGTGAAAATCTCATACCCACTCCTAATACCCACTCCTCCACACTAACACTTAACCAAAGTGAGATTTTTGCCTTTCGATATGCTATAGTCACATAACAAAGAGAGGTCATCAACTTGATTACCTGAATAAAGAAAATGTTGTTGATCCATAGGGATATGTTCCATAAGCTCCAATTTGAGCTTTATATCTACCACAAATTGATGGAAGTGATCCACAAACTTAAAGTTTTCTCATTGATAAACTTAATCATGATTTCAAATCTTTCTTTCATATTAGCACTTTCATGGAATAAAGACACCCTAGAAGTTTTATCAATAATARGMATTTCATCAAACACTTAGCTTGCAAGTATTTCTTTAATTACTTGTTGTGTAATCATTAACTCAAACACTTTGTGTGCATCCATTAATATCATGGGAGACAAATTGARATAACAACARTGCTAGAACTTGTTGTWGAAAGCTKATGRRCTTCTTACTTGTTGTAGAAATCTCATGGGCTTCTTCCTCTTCTTRTTGAACTTATCCTTTCCTTCCTTTTTACATTGAGTTTCAGCGAAAAACCCAATCATTGGAGAGTCTTCTAATAAATATTAAACTTCAACAACATACCCGAATTTACGAATGAATTTACGAATGGATTTATCTACTTAAACCTTTTCAAAATATCAATCTCCATGGATCGCACACTAAATTGAACATCAACCAAAGTCAATCCTCCATGTGTCTCACAATAAATGGAACATCAACCAAATTCAAGATCCCCAACAAAGAAAATTTCACCATCTTAATCTTTAAAAAACAATAAACTAAATTAAAGTAATAAACAATTATACAAACAAAACCAATTATTTTATTTTAATTTTATTTCAAAAATATTATTTTATATATGAAATAAGAATATGCATAATCCAGCCACATTCTCCATTACCATTTAATTTTTATATGTTTTATTTATTTTATTACATGGAAAGTCTTTGAAAGAGAATATTCATATCGTAATATTTATTATAATTGGTAAAAAATAGAATTATAAAAACATTTTAAAGTTATATATATATTTTTCCACTAAGAAAAACTCTTATATTAAGTAAATATAACATTGTCTTTTTCAGAAATTACAAAATGTAATCAAGCACAAACCGAGAAGCTTATCAACTTTTGTCTCTAATACAACTTATGTTCCTGTAATCTTTGTTCTCTACATGTTTGTGTCTACAATACAAAAAAGTTATTTACTCTTTATATCTGAAATATACAAATTTCAAAAATTTCTTGTTGTTCTTTAAACTTGTGACCGATATATGAAACCTTCTTCCATAGAGAGTGCTTCCTTTGATAATCGATCAACTACCTGGTTATATGTTTTGTAAATATGTTAGGATTTGATTTGTTGGAACTCCATGCTTAGTGATTTAATCTTGTTCATCCAAGACTGCAATGACATCACCTGGAGATTACTTTCATTAGTATACCAATCAAGAATAATATTAGAATCACCCATCAAAATTAACCTTGGTACTTGTTTAAGTAAAGAAAAAAATAATATTAACCAAAGTGCCAACATCTCTCCTTTTGTATTTGTTCCTTTCCCACAATTCATTTTTAGTTTGTATGGGCCCAATAAAGGAAATTTTAGTATGGCCCCAACCAAACATTTCATTCCTCTTTCCTGTGATGCCCCATCAAAAAAACCTACTGCCTCACCCCAATCAGAAACCGGTGGTCTATCAATCCTTTTGTGAGAAGTGTCCATTGTTAATTTTTGTTCCCCTAGATCCTTTAGTATGTAATTGCACACTCTAATAAAGTTTAGTGCCTTATCTTCAAAAATCAACAAATTCCTATGCTTCCAGACCTCCTAGCTGATGAAACATGGAATTTCATTCCAATTTTCCTTTCTTTTTCTCCAATTATGTAGACTATTTTCAAATTGTCCTCCTTGCCATTTGTTAACCAGCTTAAGTTCCTTAGACAAAATATACCAAATATTTTTTATGAACCTACATTCAACAAATAAATGTAGCAAAGTTTCTTCACTTTCCTTGCAGAGCACGCATAAACTAGGACTCTGAAAGCCCCTTTTTATCAGGTTATCCCAAGTCAATATTCTCTCTTCCAACAATAACCAGTTAAATAGTTTTACTTTTAATGGTAATTGCCACTCCCACAACTCTGAATACCATAATTTTGACTCTTCTCCCCTCCCCTCCAGCATTTGAACTTTGTATGCTAATTTTGCATTAACCTATCCTTCTTTGGTATCCCAAGACCACAATAAACTATCTTTTTTATCTATAAGTTCAATTCCTGCATTTACCAGCCCCTTTGTATGTTTTATCCATTCATCTTTTGGATATCCTACCACTCCTAAAGTATCATCATTTTTCCACCTTGTATAAAAATTTCCTTCTTCTATATTTTACCCTGCATGTGCAAGACAAGTGATCCCTTGTTCTTTTAACCTTAAAAGAATGTCCTCAGATAATTCATAGTATGAGTTTGACCCAACCATAGGGTCAGGTCCAATCCTAATATCATTCCCATTTCCCAGCATCTAGACCAGGCAGTCAGTGATTATATTCACTGAAGAGGTAAGAGCTCTCCAAAAATTCAAAGTTCCATTCCACTTATTTCTCCCCTGCCTAAACCAACTCTCCACAGTTTTTATTTTGAGATATTTTTGCATTATCACCTCATGCCAAAATCTAGGCAGCATAAGGCATCTCGATAATCCTTTTTCCGCCAATGCTTGTTCAAATTTAAATATATTTTTAATACCCGATCGACCATCCTTTTTGGGTTTCGCAATATTTTTCCAATTTGTAAGGTGCATACCTTCCTTTTCTTTTTTACCAGACCAAAGGAAGCTGAACATTCTTCTTCTAATACTATTTAGTACACTTTTGGGAATTTTTTCCAAAGATAGCCAATATACCGAAATGATTTCTAGTACTTCTTTTACTAGGATGACTCGGCCACCCAAGGTAAGCCACCTATGACTCCAACTCCAGATTCTCTTTTCAAATTTTTTCTCTAACCACACCCAATCCATTCTAGTGTAACAATCTGGTTTGATGTAAAACCCAAGATACTTGAACTCTGTATCTAAAGGCTTCACTTCATATGGCATTAATTCCTTCAAAAAAGTAAGGTCTACAACACCCCACCCATCTTCTAAGAAAGTTGATTTTTGAGGGTTGAAATACATCCTTGTTGCCTTGCAGAAAAGTTCCAATACCTCCTTATAATTTTCCCATTCAACCATGCATCCAATCCCAAACAGAATTACATCATATACAAACATTAGATGTGTAATCTTTATCCTTCTAGCCATAGGAACCCCCTCAATTTTATTATATGTTATTCTTTCCTATATTAATCTTCTCAACCCTTCAATAACAAGCAGAAAGAGTAGTGGGGATAAAGGGCGTCCTTGCCTTAATGCCCTTGAAGATTTGAAGAATCTATTAGGTTTTCCATTTGATCAAAACAACAATGTTTGTTGAAGTCACACATCCCATTATCCATTCCGTTGTTACTAGACTTAATCCAACCCGTAGTAAAAAAATTCTAAGAAAACCCCAATCCACCCTATCATATGCTTTGACTAAATTGAGTTTTAGAGCTAGGGATTTATTTTTCTTCACCTTTATACTATGCAATACTTCCTGAACCACTCCAATTGCATATGTTATTTGTCTACCTTCTAAAAAACCAAATTACTCTTTTGAGATACCAAAGGATAGAAAAGTTTTTAATCTGATCGCAATTATTTTTGTAATAATATTATATATTAGGTTACACAAAGCTATGGGCTTAAATCCTCCAAAGGAATCAAGTTTGTTACTTTTAGGACTTAGTGCAATAAACATAGCATTTAATGGTCCTGTCACTTTCCCAAGCCTTCTCGATTCTTCCACTACTTCCAATAACTCATTTCCCATAAGATAAAAAAAAAAAAAAAAAAACTTAACAATCTAGCCATCCAACCCAGGAATTTTTGAGCTCTTGAATCCTTTTATTGTTTTCATAATCTCACCTAAGGAGACTGGCTCATTTATATTGTTTCCCTCTTCCTCAGAAAACATCCTCGGAAAGTTTCTCAAAACTACAAGTTGGTCTGTAATAGCCAAGTTATCCTATTCTTTAAACAAGTTCTGGAAATAATCAACAACTTCTTTTTGTAGATCCAATCTATTTGAAATAATAGTTCCATCTTCCTTAGTGAGATCCCAAATAGTATTGAATTTTTTCCTAGCTCTTGCAGAAGAATGAAATTTTTTTGTGTTTTTGTCACCTACTGCCAACCAATTTACTCTACTTTTCTATCTCCAAGTCTCCTCTTCTTGCTTTAGTAGTATCCTTTTTCTTTGCTCGTTAACTAGTACCAAATTCTTAATCTCTTCCTCCACAAATCCTCTAGGAAATGATGAGTATAACTCTTCTAAATTTGTTTCCAGCCATACTAACTCATGCTTATCTTCAACCTTTTTCTTTCTTTCCCAAACAATTACCAAACACTTCATCCTTTTAAGCTTCTTTACTAAAGCTTCCATAGGTGGTAGGACTTCTGTCCCCAACAAATTTGCCCAACTATTTTGAACAAGACTAACAAAATCTTGATCATCCAGCCATACTGTATTAAATTTAAAAGGATATATGACAAAGTCATTCCCACTTTCCAACTATAGTAATAATGACATATGATCTGAAATCTTATCGTTGTAGATCCAAGATCGGTATCTAATTTTTGAAGAGACAAGTTTCTCAAAAATCAAGAACCAATCCAGTCTTTTTTCAATAAAGTCATAGCCTTTTCTCCCATTCCTCCAAGTAGGAAGAATTTTTACTGGCTCAACATCTACTAAGCCTCCATCTTGTATCAACTAGTTGAAATAGTGTTGCAAAGGATCCACCCTTGCGACCTCACCCCAAACCTCCCTACTAGAGACTGCAAAATTAAGATCACCCCCCATAATTAAATTTCCCTCATCAAACAATACAACGCTTTTTATTTCTTCCCAATAGACCACTCTATCAACATAGGGTCTATAGAAATTTATCACCTTCACCTTTAAATTAATGTCTTTAACTACTCCTTCTAGTAAGATCTCTGTTGGCATCAAGAACACATCAAATTCAGCCTTGTGGGGATTCCAAGTTGTGAGCATCCCTCCCAAAAGAACCATAGAATCCACACCGCAAAAATGCCAATTAAGGAGTAGTTTGTTAAATACTTACCTTGCTTTTGTAGCTCCTACCATAGTTTCCTGAATGAAAATCACATCTGGTTTGTTTTTCTCAATAAATCTGTTGAGCGATAATGACTTTATGGTGCTCCCCATTCCCCTCATGTTCAAAGATGCCACTATCATCTTTTCACCCTGGCTAGGGATTTCTGAGCTCTAAGCGCCCTAGGACCAATAGCTCCCTCTATACTAGAGATAACTGCAAGTTCCTTCTCTTTTCCCAATTTCCTAGCACTCCTAGATTTAAGAGGGGAAAAATCTTTTTCAGGTCCTCCTAAGACTACCCCTTTAATATGTGCATCCCCAATCCCCTGAATACAAGACATGACATCCCTACCCCCCTCCTCATTTCCTTTCTTTTCACTAGGAAAAGTAATTAACTCCCCACCAGCATAAATAGGAAGCTGTGAGTGAGTTAATACCTCTCTGTAAGAAGGTAAGATATTATTAATTGTTTTCTCCAAATCAGTCTTCTCATCCGGGACCTATCCTATTAAAGAGTTAATACCAGTAGGCAGTGCTGCACTCGATCTGTCCAGATCTTCTAATAAGGTTGTATGTTTCCTGCTATCATTATTTCCTTCCAAACCCATCCCGACATGACCAAGAGAGGATCCCTTTCCTAAAGAAAAAAAGGTATGAGTTATATTTCCTTTACTTAGTAAAGGACTTCGAAATGATTCCAGTGGAGGAATGTCTTGTGACTCCCTATCAAGATCCCCTAACCAAACCCCAACTCTCGAAATCACAATAGAAGAATTTATATGTTCCTTTGAGACATCTGACTTTTTATTAAAAACATGGGCATCTAAGTGAAGTAACTCACTCCTCCCTTTTCTTAAATCCGTCTTTGCTTCTACATTCAAAACTATTTCTCCCACGTCTGCCCCACCCACCTATAATGTAATAATATTGTAAGCATCAAATGTCTGTGACACTCTCCTCCCTCAAATTTTCTCCACCACATATGCTACAGGCACCTGCGTCTCTCCCACGTCAACCACAATCAATGGGAACTCAACACTTACAGCCTCACCTGTACATCGTTCTTTATCATAAAATTTAAGTATCTTTGTCTCAGAACTTGTCAGTAGAATCGCCTCCCTCCTACCCGCCTCAAGAGATCCTACATTTACAGTCCCTTGAGAACCTACTAGAAGAATTGCCTCCCTCATAGCCACCACAATAACTCCTACATTCACAATCGCTTCTCCCATGTCCACCACATTTAATGGGAAAATAAGCCTCACGGCTTCGACTATATTCCCGTCTATAACAATAGTCTCCCTCAGTTAATTAATAGAATGAAAATCCTCCTTAATCTCTTTGGTAACCTCCTTACCTCCCTTCGATGGTACCTCTCTAAACAGAGATCCAGAATCTGACTCCTTCCCCTTGCCATTATTTAAATTTTTCATTCTTTCAAAATGAAAAGGATGGCGACGTGATGACTTACCGAGTAAACCAGTGCTTTCAAGGGTGTGTTCTTCATTCTAGGCTTTCCTTGCATCCATCTCATCTGTTTTTTTATTTTCTTATGTATCAGTCCAACCAATCCGTGAATCCACCTCAGATGAGAGAACATTTATTTGTGTAATAGTTCAGTCACTTCACATTTCGACCATCGCTGAGTTGTCTCTGTCTTGGGAGAAAATCCTTTCCCTCCCCACATTCCTTCGATCTGCCTTAGCATTTCCTACCAAGCCCGAACTACCAACCTCATGCAAAATCTTGTATTCTGATGTTGTTGCGCATTTGTTGCGTAAATTCCCAGTCAATTTACACCAAGAGCAACGGAATGGAACTCTAACTTAATCCATCCTTTATAGGATCTTCATACCCAGCCAATTAACTTCAATTTCCTCACGCAGACCTTCGAACGTATCCAGTTCGATCATGATCTTACCAATGCACCTTTCAGTGCCACCCAATTGCTTTAAATACACTTGAATGAATTTACCAATGGTATTACAGATCAGTTAGAATGCTTCTGAGCTGCATACGACAAGAATCCATCCTAGTAGAAGCACCGATAAGTGTCGGTGTCTAACAACCTCTTTTTTGGGTTTGAACACCAGATGCCATCTCTGAAACATTAAGCTTCTTGTGTTGATCACCCAGTATTGTTGTAGCACCCTCTCCGCATCTGCAGGACTCTTAAAAATGAAACAAAGCCAACCTTTCATCAAAACGTATGTTTCTAGCACATAACCTAAAATCTTCCCCCAAATCACTTTAACCCAAGTGAACATCCTTCACCCCCATGGCCTAGTAACTACACTTTCCAACTAGCCCACAAAGG